>JAWWEM010000010.1:24846660-24867119 GCA_035582935.1 Ormyrus thymus
GGAAGATAAACATAAGCCAGATGGGCCGTGCTGTAAAGTTACACGTATTGTGACGAACCTGTCCGAGATCCCCTTAAAGATAGAATTAATTATTAATTAATTAATTATTTTATTTTAAAGTACCCAACAATAATGTAACTGCAATTTTTTTATCTTTCGAAACCTATAAATTTATAATTTTCGGACATGGACTCAATAAATTGCAAAATATATTATTGATTAATATTGATTAACAAATTAGAATTAAACAAGTAAAAACAGTCTATTAGAGCGATAATGTTCAAACAAATAATTATTGTTCATCACTGCAGGATAATTTGCATAAAAGCTTTATTTCTGCCAAATTATCAGAAAATGTGTCGATTTAACAGGATACTTTATTGAAACAAAGACTTTCTGTCAAGTCCTCCGAAAACTCAATTGCGCACATTTTTTAATTACAGCTTGATATATAGCTGAGCCAATCAGTTTTTTTTCTCTGTGTATACAAGTAAGTATGATCTACAGTGTACATCTATTTTATTTTCGCTTCTGCATCTACGGAGAAGCAGAGTTTGTACATAAAGACAGAATAGAATAGCTCTAATAACACGAAAGGAGAATGAAGCAAACTGATGAAAAGAATAAAAGTGAGAGAAGAAAAATAAAGGTACAAGTGCGCGAACAAGTGCGCTTTTACTGAATGGAGGAAAAGAAAGGAGTATCTTTAGCAGCTGCTTTCATAATTGGACATTTCAAGGACGGTCCTTATTCGTCGGCGTGGCCATCGTCGATGTTCCAGGTTTTGCCCATCTATGTTATTTACGAGAATGCGCTTTCCCACTCTTTTTTACTACAAACCAAGAAATTGCAAAGTAGGAGCTTTCGAGATTATAAACGAGTGAATTCGAGCGACAAGCCAGTAGCGGCAGCTGTCGGTTAGAGAATCGAAGGTCGTCCGCTTCTTTGGGCTTCGCGCTAATTCATCGGTAAGGCATCCACTTGTAGCTGGTAGCCGCTCCATTTCGCTGACTCTTACATATAGCTCTACTTTTCAAGTAATTTCTAAGCCGTGATGTGGAGTGTAGGAAAAATTTATTTTTAATGTCTGCAAATTTGCATGAATCTATGAATCTATTGAATATTTGATAGAATTGCTCTAATCTAAAAATCCATTTTCTATTTTAATTCTAGCAAATTTTCTGAATGAAATAGACATTCTTGCATCAGCATGGAGACAAGTTCTTGTATTAAAATTATTTTTGTTTCTGGTGTGACTTTTTAACAAAAGTACCATCACAAAATGCACGGAATTTTAGAAGATACAGAATCGAAAAATTCATCAGAAGTTGGTTTTCCTGAAAGTTTAGGATCGAATATGATTTTCTTTCATTAAAAGTATGAACCCTTTGTCTACCAAGAAAATGCTATCGATTAATAAATTGTATTAGAAAGTGTGGTATTGTAAGCCTTAACTTAAAATGAACTAAAATTTCTATTCTGAAAAACATGAATAATAATGTTTATTTTTAGCGTTGAGGACGCAAAAAGATTTTATCACAATATACAGGTGAAATACTGATAATCAGAAGCGCCATGTAATTGAATGATGTATCAAGATTTCGATGACGAAGCGTATTACAACTATTCTCTTAGTCACTCTTCTGGTTCGAATGCTACCGCGGGAGAGGGAATAGAATTTTAGCAAGCAAAAGAGTCGAGCTCGCACTAATAAACTAATAACCGCGGCTCGGCGAGTGAAAAAATCAAGCGCTAAAGCACAGCGCGTAAGAAAGAGGCAAATGTAGGCGTTTTACGATTGTACATAGTACGACGTACAAATACGTACTTGGTGCTCTCGAATTACGCAAGAACTTTGGCCCGAATAAGCAGTAAGTGGCGTGGAGCGCGAGCAGCAAGACACACACAGCAGCTAACCACCTTCCTCCTTCACTTTCCATTTCTATGCTCGGGCCGCGTTCTCCGCTCGCACATAATCGCATAATCCGCGCGGCACATAGTTAAGACACCTGGAATTGGAAGTTCCTGTATGGGGTAACCCGGCGGAGCGCGAACTTTCAAGGCACCACCGTAATTAGCGAGGATCCGCGAGCGCCGGGGAGAGTCTCGGCTGCTTATACATACGCGCGTCTCCACCGTCTATAGGCCTATCCGGTGAGAAAATCTCGGGGAACGACGACGCCGTTGTCACGCAACTACTCACGCGGAGACGAGCGCTCTCTTCTTGCGCGTAACCGCACGCGAGAGATTCTCTCGCTCGAGCGTTGTTACACATAAGTACCGCATTACATGCGTACTTTTTTGAAAGGCACTTTCTTTGCCCGACGCCTGGCCGCGCAAACGGTAATCGCGCTTATGCAATCAATGTATTAAAGGAGTCTTATTATTTTTCCTCGCGGTAATTACACGCTTCTTGCTTATTATCGCGATCACCTGTAATTGCGCATCCTTCCGCACTTCCGATGCATTTTAAATATCTCTGAGTTTCTATTAACGGGCTGCTGCGTACGCTTCGTGCTCAATTCGATTTCGGCTAGTTTTCATCACTTTTTCGTTCAAGCTTTATTCAACTTTAGGAAGCTTGCTTTCGTAAGAATTGCACTTTTTTTAACAAACTTTTATAATTTGGCTTGATAAAATGATTGATGAAAAATGTGTCTTTATTCGCATAAAGCTAACTGTACTTTGTAATTTACGATTTATTAATTTAATAAAATCATTCATCGCGTACTATAAAATATTAATCTCGTCAATAGAAAGATCATCATTGGCGAAGTTTTAAATTGAAGTATTAAATTTTATTTACGCTTACTTTTATATTTACTTAAAATTATAAATGTATTATTATTCGACAGACATATTATTAGTAAGAATTTAAAAACTAATTAAAGAATTTGAAACATTAAAGACATAATAATTCAATCTGCTATTAATTATATTATTTAATACATTAAGAAATCCATCAGTTTTATCCGACAGATTTCATAAAGCATCGATTGTTAAGAACGGAAAAACTTGTAATAGGACTAATCTCATTTCCAATCTAAGGTTTAATTAAGTCTACTTTCACCGCGAACGGTAGGTATGCGTGCGCTGCTAGTAACATATTATAACAATAGATTCGAGTAATTTGAGTCTTCAAAGAAAGAGTGCATGCAAATCGTCGAGACTTTGATTTCGAAGGGTCGCGCTCCCTTGGCAGGCAGAGGAGGCGCAACGCCAGAACTTTCTCCGATAATCCTGTTCGATTAGCCCCGATTCCGATCTTTGTCATCGAAGCGTGCCGGCGCGGCGCGTCGTCTGCTTCGAGCCCAGGGAAGACTACGTGATCGGCTTCGTTCGCGAAGAGGCCGGCACGTTTCGTGAGTCGCATGTAATATAGCAGCGGCATTCATCCTCGGCGACTTTCTTTCCTTTTTCTTTCTCTGAGCCGATATTTCTAGAGAGTCGCTGGCATTGACGATTTTAGGGGCGTTTTCTGTCGGCAGTACATCAGCGTCTTTAATCGTGTTTCGAGGTGGAAGATAAAATCTAGCTTAGACAACTCTGGCTATAGAAATGCTTTTGAGTAAGTATATACACAAGCTATTCGAAAGTAAGAGAATAACTCTAAAGTATGACGCGTCAAAGAGTACCACACAGATCTTTATTTTTTTCTCTCTTTCATGCCGCAAGGAAAAGTACGCCTTTCTTAATTTGGGCACCTGGAATACACGTACACAAGTGAAAGCGATTAAACGTAAGAAACATCTCTTTTTTTTATTATAGTAGAACGTGCAATATAATACGTAAGCGAAAACATATTTAGTAATTTATGGGAGGTACAATGAAACGTATGATTTATTAATTTGTTCTCATTAGCTTTTTTTAATTAATGTACAAAAATTCACAAAGTGTAAGGGCATTTCAGTCTCTCGAGTAAAGCTAATTTCAGTCAGCCAAACATTGTAATTAGCAATTTCCCGTAAATTTTTAAAGGTAGAACAATTCTGGTGACTAATTTCTTTCAATGCAATCCACAAGACTGTACAGCTGATATAAGGTCATTAAATCTTTGACATAATAATACAGCTTCTCAAAATTTGTAAAAAAGTAAAGTAAGCAGCGAACTATTTACATTTAAATGAATTTCGGCCTTAATTACAAAATATAAATAATTTAAGTACTGAAAGTCAATTAATTGAACAAGGCTGAACGCTCGCGGCCATTCGCTTAAAGATCATTATTATCTTGCAACGCATCGGCGTACTCGTCAATGCAAAAAAGACTTTCTTGATCTCTCAGAAGCGCTCCAGAAAAATGAAGAAAAAAAGCAGACGTTACACAATAGCCCGTGTACACACGAGCACGACTCTTACAAAACACGTGCCCGTAAAATCTTGCATCTTCGTAGGTGTGTGTATTCCCCATACATGCATACCTCCGGAGCCCCCATTGCAAAAGAGAGATGTTGAATTGCGAAGCAGCCGACGAAGGCGATACGTATCGATGGATGAGAAGTATAAAAAGGAGAGCCGCGAGGAGGAAGGAGAGGATGATATCTCGCGGGAGGTTGGTCCTTGCCCCGCGCGACGCGCCGATCCCGTCGAATTTTCAAGCCTTACGGAGAGCTTAGAAAAGTGGCGAGGGGAAGAGGCGGCCAGCTCCTCTAGGCAGAGCCCGCAGAGAGACGAAAGAGAAGTAAAAAGAGGCTTTGGAGTAGGAGGAGGAAATTATAATGCTCCTGCCACACGGCCTCGAACCTTCCTCTTCGGCGCGGTGCAGCCTTGGCGTCTTCGTCGCCGTCGAAAGAAATGCCCTTCGGCATTCATACGTATATACACAGTCACATAGGTAGCCGCGTCCTATGTAGGTGTGTATGGAGGAGTTCGCTCGCCGCGGACAATGCACTCTCTCTCTCTCTCGGCTCTCCGTGGCGCGCGCTCAGCTCCTCGCTCTCCTAAGATCCCTAAGGGATCCCCCTTCGGACAGATGCTGCGCCGGCGCGCGCGCGCGCGTTATATATACCTGCAGCCGGAGCTCGCGCTTCAACAGGGTCGTTGAACTCGCAAAACTTTATATCGCTCTCTGTGCGCTGCGCACAGAGCCAGCAGCGCTAAGCGTGCAAGTGGCTTCTTCCTTTTTCTGCTGCCGCTTGCTGCTGCTACTGCCCTTGGCTTAGAGGGGGCCTTAACTAACCGGTCATGACAGCCAGCGACGCTTTAGGGGTTCGCTCGACAATTTCCTCCGAGATATGAAGCTTGGCCGAACTCGCCCAAGTGCACGAGCCTAAAAGATCGAGAGATCCTAGAGGTAGGAAAAGGGGAGTAGCCGAGTGCAAGTCCGCGATTATTGTACGCCGCGTAATTTGCGGAAAGCAGAGTTCATAAGAAGAAAATAATACCAAGTCGTAAGTCGCGTATTAAACGCTGCTTTTATAAAAACCATTATCGAATGCTTTTCTTTATTTATCATTTGGAGGAAGTTCGTTAAACGAAGAAAAAATTAAAATTAAGTTGATCGCGCGAAAGATATATGAGCTGGAATGTTAATTCTAAGATTTCAAACTATTATGAATTAATTTTCTCTGAATCTATTATTATTTCATACCAAGTAATTGATTAACTATTTTTTCTAAATATAACTAAAATTAAGTCTTTAATTGAATGAAATGAAAAAAAATATGCATTAATTAAATTTTATTTGTGATAATTATTAATAAAACAGGATTATTATTGTAATGCGCAGAAAAAGTTGTAATCTTTTTGGCGTACAGTGCCCACCACTACAAGAGGAATAACGAGATAGGTACGAGAATCGTTAAAGCGCAGAAAATGCACACTCGCGCTACAAGAAAAGTACGCGCGGATAGTAAAATTCCACACGCATGAAGTACTTGTAATTTCTCGGACCTTTACTCTCTAAAGGTCTGTCCATTGATACTGTGGAGTGAGTATCGGATATCGTAACGCTTCGAGGCGGCCGCTCTGGAAATTCAAAGCGGGTTCATGGATCTGTATAATATCTGGGCTAAGTTACAGGCGTGCGCGTGATGAAATATTACCTAAGGCCTACCAAATAGAGTGATTAATTATGCGCAGCATTCTTTAAAGGGGGTCCGCATAAAATATACCTTAAAAATGGTCCAAGTATATGCGTACGACTTTTTAAATAGAAAACATACACACGAAGGAGAAACCCGAGAGAAATTGTTTATTTCTGCGAGTGAAAGATCATTCATTACAAATATTTTTGCGTGACTTATCGCCAAACGAATAGAGTTTTCTTGTGCAGAAGGTTCAGAAAATATGGTTTAGTGAAATAGTCCAAGAGTGAAATAAGCAAAATGATCCTAAGGGCTTCATACGTGAAAAAAGTCTACTTCCTCTCTTAAATCCAGCGCTTCTCACGAGATGGGAAGATGCAATATCGTAAAGCGATGCGCTTCGTGTATTCGCTATTATGGAAGATATTTTTACTCTGTTTGTAACTGTAAAGCTGAAAGTTTATTATTGCCACTGAAACCTTTCGCAATGGCTTTTATTTTACAGAAACACATTATAGGTTGAAAAATTCGTATATTAAATCGACTCATGTCAATATTTAATCTAACAATCAAATGGACATCGGATTAGGTTTTTATAATTTCGTCTGTTTTCTTTTCGATCGAATAAAATTAAAATATATCGTTTAAAAATACTTTATTATTCTGCCTGATTAATTGCGTGCGTGCTGTTAAGTAATTTGCTTTTATTTCGTACCTTCGTGTTCAAAGACCTTAAAAAGGGCCGATATCTTAAAGAGAATCTACATCAAGTTGGGAAAATCTCGAAAGAACTCTGATCATAAATTTTTATTGAAAGATTTTTGATAAAATTCTTAAGAGCTTTTGCTTATATTTCGTGTTAAGAATATATTTCACATCGATCAATGATCTTAACTTAAAAAGAGTTTAACTCTGAAAGCTGAAAGGTCTTGAAGGGATTTTTATCTTCCTTAATCACAACGTATACCTTTGAAAAAAAACGCCTTGAAAATCTCGGATGTTTCTTTATATTTTTGTCTTCAGAAAAGGTGCAAGTGAGTTATTACACTTAGACAAGCAACTCGCGGCTTTCGAGCGAGAATGAAAAAAAAAGTTCGCATTTCAGGTTGGCATAACCGAAAGCAACAATTAAAGTGCCTGTCCTCGCCGTCAGCGACTAAAATTTTAAAAACTTGGGCGAAAGAAGGCGCGCGAGACGCATTAAAATTTCGTTTTCTTTTAAAGGTAAGATCGATAATGACGCGACGCGGTCGGTATGCCTATCTACGTGTATATCAACGCGCGGGGTATTACGCGGGGGGATTATATAATATCTCGGGACGAAAAGAAGAGAGGAAGAAAAAGTATGCGCTCGGTGGTCGGGCTGTAGCGCGGCCAAGTACGTCGACCCTGGTACCAGTTTTACGCTTCTAATAAATTACCGTATAAACTGGATCCAGGCGCTTCCCTTTCGCTCGCTCTCTTACTTTCTGAAAGCTGGCTGCAGCTTCGCGCGCTAAGATGCTTATACTGGAGGCGCGCGTGAGGAGGAGACGGAAGAAAGACCGGTGAATTGTTCGATATTATACGCTCGCGGTGCGACTGACTTATTGCAGGTCCAGGGAATCAGATACGCGGTTCAATATTTCCTTGGTTATTTCATCCTTCAGTGGAGTTCCGAGGAAAAAAGTTTCTTTTTGCCCTGAGACGTCAGTACGGCGTTCTTAGATCGCCGCTCGTATTCTCTTTAAAATGCGGATGACATTTTCGCGTAATTTATTAGCGGCTACAGAGCTTGGTCAACTTGTTTAATCAATTTAAATATTAATAAAATTTATAGATTTTCTTTAAAATACGCATCAATTATCTGAAAATATTAGGCCTTTCAAATGATATAAAAAGCATCATTGTTCTAAGATTGTCGTCTTTAGTCGTAATATGGAAAAGAAGAAAGTATTTTCAATTGAATACTTGTAAAAGAAGGTGTTAGCTCTAAATTATTTGATTGAAGAAGTGCATCGCACTAGTTACTCACAAACTCTCAAGTACATTTATTTTTATAATTTTGTTGTTGCAGTAATTTTAATAAAAATAAAGTCTACATTGATTTTTTGTACACTTAATCCGAGGAATAAAGTTTTTCTTCTTTCCCTGCGCTCCGGACGTACCGAGTATTCTCGAGTATTCTCCCCTTTATCTTTACGATGATATTTTTTTTTAAATAAAAGAATTTTCATTGGGAAAGATTTCTCGCGCGCATATAATTGCGCTTATCTCTCTACGGCCGTTTAAAGGCAGGGGAATATTCGTTCGAAAAACAGGTTTTCTCATTTATGCATCCTCTAGTTAAAATTGTTTTCTATTTAAAAATTTTCGCCAGCCGACGTTGTTAGAAGGAAGAAATTAAAGTTTTCCGTGGCTTTTGCGGCGCATTCGTTGTGAAAATAATGCCGTGCGTGATTTATAGTTAGTAAATGTGTCTGCATTGTCCTGCCGAATATGGAAAGACAATTTAACAACGTTTTAATGAAACTTTGAGATAAAAGCGTTATCATCTAAAAAATTTTCTTTTATCTAAGCTTACTAAAAAATGGTCTTTTAATTACCGGCAGATAAATTTTGTTATCTATAAAACTCTGGTAGCAGATTAACGTTAAAAAATCAATGGGCACCTGAGTAAACTTGTTGCTCGATTTTTCTTCGTAGAACTGGCGTATTTTAAACTCGCTCGAACGATGATTTAGCGGCCGACGTTTCGGCGATAAATCAAACGCTTTATATAAATTTTTGCGATACTCACAAGAACCTGTAATATCTCCATCTATGGTAATTATTCGTCGTAAAAGTTAATTGAATGGCCGGTGAGCTCTCGCATCAATATATCTCTCGTGTGGAAACGTTCGCGGCGACTGAATAATGAACGCTCAAAATTTAGAGGCGAAAAAACGAAAAAAAAATAAAAGCAGAGAGGGGGGTGGGAGGGAAAAATTGAAGCCGCGTCAAACGAATCGCTCCTTCTTGGAAAAGAAAAATATGTTGGACCAGAGACGAATACTACTGCTATACCTCGGAGAGTCGGCGGGTCGAGGAATTTCAAGAGAGAGAAAGAGAGAGAGAGCGATCAAGGCCGGCATTCCGCTCTTGACGTTCGCGCGCCAAATCGAAAAGCTGGCTTTTCTCTCCGTCTCTCTCCCGCGTATACAGAATTCTGACTCAGCCGGGGCGAACACTTGACTGCGCGCTGGTATGTAAGAGCGCACTAGGAGGATCGTCGCGAGCGGGAATGCGACTCGTTTTCGCAGATTGCCTGCGGGTGACGCAAGGGCATTAAAAGGAGCGACGGACGTACGCGCGCACACAGCCACGCGGGCAAATGAGCAAATACGCCGAGAGGAGCCGCGCGGCCAGGACAGATGGAACGGTACCCCGTATACTTTTGACGCTAGAAGCGCTGGGAGGGGAATCCCGACGTGCGTACGTCGACACGTAGGCCCGGCTCGCGCCTCCGCTCGTAGGCGTCCAAGAGTAATGCTTTTCCTACTCGATTTACTGTTACCGCCCTCGAAAGGTGGATCATCGTGCGGGCACGCCTCGCGAGCCCAGCGACACTGTACACCCGGCCGATCCGACATTTTAATTTACGAGCCGGCAGTTCTGCCCCGAGTCGCTCTCGCCGAGCGTTCGAATCTCCCGAGCGAGGCTTTATCGAGCCAAAATTTATCAAGCCAAAATTTAGCGCGCCTTTTTCCCTCAACGAGCTGGCTGCCCCTTCGCAGCGGAGAAGAATTCGACCTGGAGCCGGAAGGACAGGAGGAGCTGTTCCTGCTCGACAGACAATCGGCCTCTGGGTTCGCAATACGTCTCCGAACAAAGGAGGCGCGTGCGTCCCCTCTGCGAAAAGCTGCGCGTCGCTTCCCAGAAGCGTTTCCGAGTCTCTTTGACGATGAGACAGGCTACCCTGCAATTAGCCTAGAGAGAAGAATCGCGCCGTCGAGGAATGCCGTCGCGTCGCGTTTCGAACCTTTCTAGTTCCGACCCCATTCCGGAGACGGCGAGAGCGCGTGCACTCTCGTGCTTGCGCGACTCTACGCGACACGCCTAACAATTTCCGAGCGTCCCTCCGTCTCCTCCAAGCCGCACGCAGAAAACGTCGTTTCACACTCGATCGCGGGACCCGCCAACTGCGTACAACGGCGGCCGAAAACCTGCTCAAGTCGCGCGTCCGGAGAAAGGGAAAACGCTGCTGCACCGTTCGCTCGTGCGAGGATTATCTTTTTTCGGATCGGCCGCGGAGGCATTTTAAAGGATAACGCGCGCCCGAGAGGCTGTAAGCATGACCTTAAGCAGATTTCCTAGCCGTGATTGACAATGCTATTATGATTTATGTTCAGAGGGGAGCTCTGTGTCTTACATAAATTCTATTGCCCAAGCTGTTAAGTCCGAAATTCAACTTCGACTTTGCTATTCGTCTTACGGTGTACCGTAACAGTTACGTAAAATCAAGATAATGAACTTTCGATATGTTATTAAAATATACAGCTGCAATCAGGAAACTATATTTTAATATAATAACGATATGTGATTTTTGATGCAATAAAGATTAAATTACGGTTTATATAAATAAAAAGACAATTCTTTATAACTTATCGTTTTATGTACAATAGAAAAATAGTGCACGAAGTGTACAATTCAGATAAATAAACACGATTTCTGTAATAAAAAGTGTTTAAAATCTAATTTCAGTTTAGTCACGCTCAAATTCATTGGAGACACAAAAACGACATTCTTTTCTCTTCGAGAAGCAAAATTTGCAAACGAGGGTCTGAATGCGGTTTCAGAAAAAAGCTAACCGAGTATCTCAATATTACAAAAATATTCTCTAAAAACGTCCATACAGACGTGAAAGCCTTGAGAACGCATTGGCGCGTATCGCGCGAAAAAAAAATTTCAAAGGAACATTCGATGCGTGAATTGGAAGTCGAAATCAGCCGCCTTAGGACCCTATCCTCCCTGTTTTTGTCGGAGAATGACGGTGGAGAATCGACTAGAGCAGCCCGAGATGACTGGGACAAGGCCCGCGAGAGCAAAAGAACGAGGAACCCACGCAAGGTCGCGGCGCGGCGCATTAAAGCGAATATAAGCCCGTCGGGCAAGATCAGCCAGGCGGCAGCTTCGTCGCCTCGACACGGAAAGAGACGGAGAAAAAGAGCCGGCCTGCTGTCGGCGCCGTCGTACCTTTCTTGAGTAATATCTCACCTGGTTCATAGGCGCGCGAGCATACCGCGACAGGCCCGATACACGCATTCAGGTCCGTTGATTGCTTTTAAGCAGCGACCCTGCGCCGAACTGCAGGTCTATTACTTTTTAAAGGAGGCACTTAATATGCAATGCTGCTTTCGTCTCAAAGACTGTATATGCGGAGAAAACTCATGCGAATCGCAATCATTGTGTTTATTAAACTTTATTTTTCCAGTTAAAGCAAGTCATCGCGTGAATTCAATAACAAAATTAACGAACGCTGATACGATTATCGTTTAAGTATTCTTCATTTGTCAAGAAATCGTCTGTTTTTGAGAAAACTCCCAAATAATGTACCAGCTACAGTTCCTAGTAAAAGAAAGGCGACCGAACCTGCTATTTCCCCATGCAAAAATTTCTTTAATTACTCTTGTTAGTGTAACGCAATTGCCTATAATTTAGCAATTGTCGTAAAACAGTTTTTGTCGTCAGACGTGCAGTTAACACGCTAAAATATTTTTTGCGAGATTAAAAGCAGCATTTACGAAATGAAAATTGAAAACGCCCACGTATGTCGAGGGTTGCAAGAACTGGTGGCTTGCGTGGCGTTTCTGAATACGCGCGTAACTTTCATGAATTTGATAAAATAAAGAACGAACGAAAAATTACGTTTTATAATTTCAGCACGGTACTAGGAACGGTTTATCATACATTTGTATTTGAATTGTTATTGTATTGTTTAATAAATAGGGTGATAGGACGCGCCTTTCTAATTTCAAAGTGCTGCAGCATCGAAACATAATTTTCTAAATGTCAATCATCATTCTTTTACACGAGTTATTGTACAAAAATGTTCCTTACAGTAAACTATACTCGAGATTGAACAAAGTTTCTGTGATATTAATAAACAAGTGGAAAAATAATTCCGTCCTTTTTGAAAGAATCCGCTAATTCCGATAATTCCCCTTGCTTTCGAGTCCAACAAATCGTTGCCTAGTCTTCTAAATATTCGCCAGCCTTTCTTTACGAGGAAGTAAAAGTCATAACATATTAGAAATCGAAGTAATTGAATGGTTCAGTAAGCCCACGTAGATTGGCATTGCTGGTTGCGGTCTATACTTCGCCTGGATACGGCTCGACGACCACAATGCGTCCATTATCGCTCGGTAGCTCTGGCTGCCTCTACTGCGCCCAGCTCCCGTTGGACTCAACGTAAGCCCGGAATGTCTTTGTCGACACGCGCATTCGACACCTCGAGAAGCGTACAGTTCGTTCTTTTCGTCGGTACGACGTGCGCAGCGAGAAAGAATGCGCGCGGTGACAAACATCGGGGAGAGCCTGGAAGTGGCTACTGCGACTCGGTGCGTTACGCGCAGCTACCGAGGGCGATTCAAGATACGCGGATTGTACTCGAATTCTTAAGAAATACGGCAGCGAGTCTGCTTCGCTAATCTTCCGCGCAAATATACTACTGCGCGACGTTTCTCTTTTGTGCGCCGCGCATCAATGAGATGACGCGAAGCTTTTCTTTCCTTGGCTTTTGTCCTAGCTGGGTGAATAGCTAGTGCGAAAGAATATATGCACGCTGCACCGCCTCTGCCGTGCAAGTCAAGCGGAAATTCCTGAAACATTTTTCCCTGCAGTGTGTCACAAAGGGGAGCTGAATTCACCCCGTGCACGCTGAGTAAGGATTGCAAGAATTAGTTGAGGCAATTTATCAATTCAACTGCTTTCAAAAGCAATGATATTTAATCAATTCTATTATTTTCACTCGATGTTATTGCTTGTTCCTGTGCGCAGAACATTTAGATAAGAATTAGTAGCATTCTATTAGCCAATCTATCCGCTCACTGGGTGCTTTTGAGTCAGATTAATTCCAAAACATGGTTCTCTTAAGAATACTCTGAAATTTTAAAATACCAAATATCAACATTATGTAGGCTAAATAAAAGTAAAAATGTCATGTCATTAAAATTATTGCTTAAATAATAATAAATGCAAATAGTAAACGTTTTTCATTTTTGTCAAAACACCCTTTTATAAATTAGCAGAAATAATGCACGAATGCAATGCAATACAATGAATTTGTTTATTCTCTCTCCATGAACAATAAGAAGAAATTTCACAATAAAATCTTCCCTAATTGTACATCATTTTATAATTAGCCTCGGGCATTTTCCGCGAAAGAAGTTTAAAAAGTAAACATAAAAGTCCTAATGATGATGACACTTTAGAAGCAAGTAAAAATAAAATACGAGCCAATAAGTACCGGATAGAGTGGCTTATTTTCTAAAATAAGACAATTCCAGGAAATCGAAGCTACCGCTTGAACGCGCCGTTCTTACTTGATTCACTTCGTAATTCATAATCATCAGTGCGATCTAACGACTTGCTTCGCTCCGGGCGTCCCTTGCAGCTTGCAACCGATAATTTCTAATTCGCTAATAACCACTTGATGCAGAGAAGAATTTTGTACACTGTTCTGCCTTGGCTCTGCTTGTTCCGCCTGCTTCAGTATTCTGCATTGTAGCTATTTAACTACTGGCAGTTGGGTAAAAAGTTCTCTAGATTGTTTACTTTTCTATTATTTTTTTTCTTTTTGCGAATTTTTTAATGATTCTTTCGCCCTAATTCCGGCATCATTATCGTTTTTACGTAAAGTGGTAATAGGATTGTAAAAAAATTGCCTACTTGTGCAATCATTGTTTGTGCAAATAACAGAATATCAGCTACGGTATCCTACATTAACTATACAAGTCGTTAAAAATACAAAATGGCGTTAAAAATTAGTCGGGAATAGTGTAATCTTTTCTTAAAAAACTTGGCAGTAAAAAATTAATGCCTTTCTTACTGAAAATAATTAGGTAGGATTCGTAATAGATATCATCTGGGTAAAGCAAATTTAATCCTGGTTAAAAGAATTAAGAATAATTGAAAGTGTTGAAAATATTGCAATAGCGGTACGTAATCTAGTAAAATGATATTATTTCAAAATAAATGTTTAGTAAAGCAGTTAAATACACATAAGCAAAGCAATAAGTTTATTTCACTGAAAAGAATTGGTAATTTAATTAGCAATAGCCATGCAGCGAAGCTTAGCTTCGCTCCTATTACTGCACGGCTTTTCGCGTATGTTTGTTATTCAGCTCAATTTATTGGAGCTATAAATTATTTTCTTTTGTCGATTTCGTCATGCATATCAGTATACGAGCATGAAAAAAATGACAAAGTAAAGCAGTATTGTACGTGCTTCACACAAGTTGGAATAGATTTACCCCCTTTTTCTATTGCATCGTTAGCCAAGTGGCCGCGTCTACTATCTATACGCGTGGATATGTACCTGGAGATTTATATACGGAATGAGAGAGAGGGAGAATAAAGCGCTGTTGCCGGGAAAACCGCAAGCTGGCTTGGAGAAAGGGCAACAAGACCGGGACAGTGGAAAGAAAAGAAGCGGCGGAAAACGATGAGAGCGAAAGAGCGGAAAAGGATAGGAGATATAAACGGCGCGAGCGGAGTAAAAAGAGCGGAGAAAGAAAAAAAGGAAAATAGACGGAGAGGCGGCGCGGAGAACGAGTTTCACGCGAGAGTAGAAAAGCAGAGCGCGAATCGTCCGGGAAGGGAGGGCATTTTTCATTTCTCCACAAAGCGTCTTTCTCCCCGCGCGGACTGCTTTCGTGCTTGAATAAACGAAATGTTTGCCGAAGACGGAAAGCCGGGCGGAAAGCCCTGCCGTGCGTAGCAGCAATTGCGTCAGAGGATTGCGTTCTCCGGAAACGTGCCAGGGAACAGAGCGAGAGCGGCCCATTAAACTGATTATTGTGATATTAGCTCTGGCCTCTCTCTCTCTCTGTACATATATATATATATACCATTACGGTCTAACTACGCGGACCAAAAAATATATTTATCGAGCTGCGCTCTCTCGCTGGGAGATATCCTTGCGTATCTCACCGCCAATAACTGTTGCGTGTTTTTCTGCGCATGCGGATGAATACCGTGAGCTACCGATCTTCTTATCCGCCTCGATTCTAATTATTGTTTTTACCATTTTGACGGATATTAACGGCATGTGCTTTCAAAACTCCGTGCTTTTATTATTTATTTAATTAGCAGAGTTATTTTTAGCAAATTAATGATTATTAATTATTTATCTTATTTGGCTTTAACGTTTATACGTTTTGAAAAATAAAATATACTGAAATAGTTAATGTTCTGCAGAGTAATCGAGTTTCTCGGGCGGCGAAGAAATACGCGGAAAAATGGGGAGAATTTACTATTTAACGATTGAAATAAATGGTTCAGCGTTCGGCCAATTTCTCCAGTAATAACAGAAATATATCTTCGCGAGTCGGTGAATATTTACAACGAGGGTATACCAGATATTACCTATGCAAGTTACCGTGCACTTTTATATCCGATGACTTTTTGAAACGTACTTTCATCGGTCGTCTGCAGGCAACGCTGTTTCATAATACTTTCGCGTCAATATAAATAACAAGACCTTGTAACTTGCTATCATCGTAATTTAAGTTTCTCTTCTGCGCCAGTCGGAAGTAAAAGTTTGCATAAAAAAGTATGGCTATTCAAATGAAATAGCTAGGATACACCTTAATATTTGTTAGTTCTTAGAAGAATATTCTAAGATGCCATTTTTTATATCAGCTTTGACAAAAAACTTGAAAGTTTTCGAAAAGTTTTTCATAGTTGCTAAATGATTTAGCAACTATGTGCCTTTTCCATTGTTCCATTTTTAATTGCTCTAATTCTTGTGGGGTGTTTAGCCAAATGTACACTTTTTTTCATCATTATTGCGCTGTTCAGCTCGACGTAATCTCTTTTTTATGCATGAGTCCTACTTCAAAGTAATCTATCTCATTCCCACGCCTGCGCATTGCAAGAGCCAACTTTTCCACTTACGTTTACCTATCTTTACTCTTCTTTTCCTTTCTTTGCGTATGGTTCGTATTTCGCGTGCTTGTGCAGTTCTCCATAACGACAAGTATACCCTTCGAGGTGGGTATCACTTCGCGGGTATCAACAAGCAAGTCTGCTCCAGTACAATTAATTATCGAAACGAAAATTCATTATTAATACTGTTTGTTCGTTGAACCCAGAACTTTCTCTTATTAGGTTAATGCAGGATAATGTTTAGACCGCAATCTTTCATTACAGAACTTTCCCACTTTTAGCTTTGATTTCTATATTTTATAACCCCGCAATAACAAATAGAATATACATAATACATTTTCCGCAATTAACTGGAAATCGACTGGAGCTCGACTGGAGCTCGCCTTAACGATATTCCTATGATTTCTTAAGTATTCAAATGACACGAGGAAACAATTCACTACAAAACAAGATAACATCGGAGTCAAAGTTTCGTATAGGCACCCCGGCGCATGCTGATGTGCACATGCGATTATTCTAAATAGCGTTTATATTAGCATGACATGAAGCTCGTTTCATTGCGACATGGATTATGACGATTGTTCCCTTATTTTATTGTTTAAGCATGATCGCCTGTCGATTCGGCGCGGCAAAAATGAAAATAGCGCCAATAGGAAAAGAAAAAAAGAGTGCTTACCCGGATATCCTTCAGGAATGACGATCTCTGGCCCCACTTTAACGTCGTGCCGATAGCGATGCATGAGGAGAGTCGCGGTGACTCTGAGCGAGCGCTGCTGCTGCTTGTAGAGGAGCACCGGTCGGCCCGCGCTGCCTTCCAGCCTGACCACCCTGGGCAGCGAGAACCTGTCGAGGAAGTCCCTCAGGGGCATGTAGCCACCGGCCGAGCTCGAGTTACCCTCGGCCGTAGCCTCGCGCGACGACGGCAGCGACTTGGGCAGCGAAGGCACTTCCCCGCTCGACATCGTCGAGAACTCCCCGTTCGATGACATCTTTTTTAGCCTCTCTCTCTATTACCTCCCCCTCGGATTCGTGGCAGAAGAGGCGGATTGCGCCGTCGATTTCGCGAAATTTCTTTTTTCTCTTTCTTTTAGCTTTCGCGCGGAACGAGTTTCCTTTCGCAGTCCAGCAGCCGAGCATTCAAGCATTCACTACGGCCATTACCTGAGTTAACCCGTGCGCTGGCTACTCTCAATACGTACAACGGGCACTTTCTTCAATTATGTCACTCGGCACTGTCGCTTTCTGGCCCGACAACTGCTGATTCCGCCGCGCGCCATGACTAAGCTGCTGCTGCTGCCCGCAGCCGTGGCTGTCACGCCTCATGAGATCGGCAAATTGTCCGAGAGATTCGCGCTTTTCGTCGAGGCACACAGACCGTTCCTAGAGAGAGGTGAAACTCGCCCGGCTCTCTGCTCTCTCTCGCTCTTTTCGATTTCCCGCTCTGCTTTCTCGCGCGGACAACTGCGTATTATGGCGCTTTGCGCGCCGAGGACAAACGCGCCGACTCTATTCTCTCGACTCGCTGGAAATGCGAATCTCAGTCGCAGCCACTTTCCGCAACATTCTTCCGAGCCGACAATGTCCTTTCTTCCCGTTTCTTCTGCTTCTCCCTGCTTTCGAAAAGCAGCTACGCACTTCACTAATGCAGTCGCGATCCCGTTGCTGGACTTAAGCCTCGTTGCATATTCACAACGATAAGCAACAACGGAGCATTTCGATCTGGGCTGCTCGTTACCGATCGATTGCTTATGCAGACGTGATTCTCGAGTCGCGATATTCCCGAGCAACTAGTTGACGTCGATGCAGCCTCGTCGAAAAGGGCTTAAATCGCCGAGCAAATCGAACGAGCGTCGTCTCGGTCGCCTGGCTTCTAATTCAGCCGAGCGGTTACACTTTTCCTTTGTTTATTTAGAAGCGCCGCGGTGCCTCCTTTTCTGCGTCTGCCTCTATTTCTTCGCTTCACTGGCCGATTTCTCCGAGCCCGATGTCTGTGTCACTCGAGGGAAGTTAAAGGCTCGCGTGCGAGCAGAGAGGATTGACGGGACGATGAATGGACGATTGAACGGCACGATTGGTCTGTCGATCGCCTCTGCTCTCCTATACGTTCCCCCTATCGATCGATCGTTCACACTTGATCTGGCTTGCTCCGCGAATCTGTCTGGGAGACAACACTTAGTCTTTGCTCTCTCTCTCTCTCTTTCTCTGGGCTCCCTTCTTTATTTCTGCTTTTTCTCCCCGGCGCGGATTCCCCGTGGTGATTATGATTTACTGGGTACTCGCCTACCCAGTATTGCGCGGCCGAGCGTATCAGGGTCCTCTCTTTCTCTCTTCCTCTCCTACGGGCAGCAAGGATCTCTTCTCAATTTATATTCTCTCCTCCATCGTCATTGCACTACCCGTAACGTCTTCTCGCCGGCTTTTCGCTTTTACTTGTAGGTCCGGCCTGCTCATTTTAGTAGAATGGATATTTCTTCTTTATATTATCTCCCCGCTTTATACATCCTTGCTCCTCTCGCTTGCTTCGGATGGCTACTTATTTCCGTCTCTTTAGCTCCTTCCGACTGCGCGTTATTTCATTCGGGAAAAAATCTCTTCATCTTGTAGGATACTCTGCAATAAGAAAAAGCCATCTTAGTCATCGAAAAAAGCCCTCGTTGCGAAGCTATACCAAAGCGTAAAAAGCCTTGGAAGGGTTCGAGCAAAGTTTAAGTAAACGAACCTTGGAGAAGGCGCAGCAATCCGGAGGCTGGTCCGAAGCTTTCGCGTAGGTACGCTGCGTGGGACTGTCTAGGGAGATGCGCTAGGAGTGGAAGGTAGGCGCGGAGAGGTTGCGCTTTTCTTCGGAGCCGTCGGAGGCAAGGCCCTCTCGCTCGGTCGCTCGCTCGTGCAGAACTGCTGCGACCGCCGCGAGGTCCGTCGTACGTCGGCTAGTAGTAATCGGGCGCTCGCTCACTCGCTCGTTGCCACTACCACGGAGCCGCCGCCGCCGCCGCCGCCATACATTCTTGGGGCCTTACACACGCACGGGCCGCGCGGCGTGCAGCTGTGTGCGGAAGATTTTCACGCAGGACGCTGCTCGGGCGGAGGGGGAGGAGAGAGAGAGCGCGCGACCCACGTGTAGTCGCGCCGTATGATATTAGGAGTCGCGCACACGCACGGAGCCCTGCGCGTCGTTGTAGGTATACCGGCGGGGAATCGCGGCCCCGGTGCTTTACACATACACCGTTGCGTCGCGCGGCCAGATCCTCGCGTGTACGCGGCGCGCGCGCGCCTCTTATTCAATAAGATTCCATTGTGTACCTCCCGGGAAAAAGAAAGGGAGAGAGGTACATGCTTCGCGTATATTATGAGAAAAAATTGCACAACTTGAGAAACCATGCAGTCTTCTCATTCTTTTTCGCTGGAATATTCCCTTTTATCGCCGTGTCGCTCGCTTACTGAGAAGCATTTTTCCAAATCTTATAAATCCTACGGTCGTTACGTCTGTTTTGCCTTTGTCAAGAATTCCTGACACTTCCTTCGTCGCTTTTCTTTGACTGCTGCAATTAATTAATTATACTTGACGAGCAACTCTCAAATTGTAAATTGTAGTACTTGTACACGTAAGGTAATTCTTATTTTTATAGTTCAAATTTTAATTCCGATTTTTCAAAAAAAAAAACTGTAAATAAAAATAATTATTTTAAAACAATGTGCAAAATTAAATATAAAACTTGCAGTTTTCTCCGCAAGATTGTCAAATTTTAACAATCACGCAATTAATTTGCGCAATGAACATTGTATCATTAAAAAAAATTCTTTTGTGTCAAGGAAAAATTTTTTTTCTCCCGTGGAATGAGAATATTAACAAACAAGAGTAAATTATTATATCGTGAAATGTACAGGAAATGTTCGTAACTTTTTACCTAATAAGTATCAAGTGAAATTATAAAATAAAGTAAATTTTTTGTACTTTCTCTGAAATTACGTTTTAAGTGAATAAGAAGTAATTGAATCACTGCTTACAAACTTGCAGTATTTTATCTTATTAATTAATAAATAAATTTTACTTCAATACTATATTTCGTGATTATATTTTGCATTACACAAATAATATATTATTATATTATAAAATAAAACGTAATTATATTGTAAAATAAAACGGAATGATATAAGTTATAAATTACAAATTTCAAGTAGCTTTTTACAATAACTTTAAGAACAAATTTTATTTTTTAATATTTAGCGAGAAGGGTAAGGTGCGTTTTATACACATAAGAATCGTACACGTAAACATTGTACACAATTTAGCATGGCCCAATATATC
>JAWWEM010000010.1:24873794-24893090 GCA_035582935.1 Ormyrus thymus
TTAGGATTTTTGCAGTCTGTGATCAAATTAAAATGTACTATTGTAATTTTTTCTAGAAAATTTTTCTCCGTGCAGGGTTACAACAATTATTATTTTGGTATTATTTTAGTACAAATATTTCAGCATGTTAGCGTATCATTATTTAATGTTATATAATTAAATTCAAATTTTGATACAAAAATATATATATCGACTTGGTGGAGTCTAATTATAATTCAAAGAATCTAAAATCACATGCAATTTTTTAGTTCTCTATAATTTATAATTGAGCATGATGAGATCAGCAAACTGTTAGGTTGACGAAACGTCCTTTAACATTAGTATAAATTTTTGAAGTCATAATTTTCCTCCATCCGATCGGTCCGCGAAATTATCTATACTGAGAAAAATATCTCATTAATAAATTAGTATACTCTATCGTAATCGAAGGACAAACTTGCACTATCCTGAAAAATTACTATAATATGTACTAAAATTTTGTAGAACTCTGGTAAAAATTAATATAGTTCTATTAAATTTTGGTGCAAATTATAATAATTTTTCAGGATAGAGCGAGTTTGTCCTTCGATTACAATAGACTATACTAATTTTTAATCAGGTATTTCTCTCCGTGTACAAGATAATACAAGTGGAAGGAGAGTTTAAACTCAGTATGAATAAAAATGATTGTAGAACATATAAACTGAACTTTGCTGACAATAGCTGTCTTGTTTAACTATTAAGAAGGGCTTTAAAAGGGCGATATTTGCTTTTGTCTAGTATTCTTTTGTATTTTAGATATGAGATAATAATAAAGCAGAGTTCATATTTGCATATTTTTCCTTAAGAAAGAAACATAAAAAGTGTTTATGTTACAATTGTTTCCTAGTTTTAATGTGCAATAACTTGTATTATTAAATACGTTAAAAAGCTCAACTTATTAAATAATTTCATTGAAAATCATTACGTTAAAAGAAAAAATGAAAAGAATTAGTACAATAAATGCTAACTGTAACTATAATTACGCACTGAAAGCCTTCGTAAAAATGTGATCGCGCAGGACCCGATCGCATGACCCCACAACAGCACTCCCGTACGAGTCAGAATTCCCATCGGCAAAAGGACCGAATCAGAGAGGCAGATAAGCAAGCACGCGTGGCCGAAAGTAAGAAGACGCACGGCCTCGTAATACACCCGCAAAAGAGGGTGAGCCAGATCGGAAGCGAGCATGCGAGGGGGAGTGGGGAAAAAAATCATAAATCATTTGCACCAACGCCACGGATATGCTCCCGCTCCGGACTCTCGTGGCGTCTCGGATTTAGACGTCACGAGTCGGGAGGACGCGCGAAAAAAGACTGCTTCCTCGCTAAACTTCCTGGGGCCGAGCGGCCCCCATTGTGCTGCCGCGGGGGCTAATGATTCGTTCTGATCCGGTGTGTGCGCAGCGCTCTCTGCCCGCGAGACGGGATTCGTCGCGAAGGGGATGCAGCTTTGTGAGCACGGGACAAGATCTCTCGATTGTTGTAGGACTTTTCAAGGTACCGAGGAAGACATCAATAAATAAGTAAAAAAGGGAGCCTCTCTCCTTTTATTCCTTATTGGCTCTTTTGTTATCAGAAATCGCTGCAAGCGTCATGGGTACGTCTCGTGGATTTCTATTGCGACAATTTTTATTTTCTCTTCATTATTGTCCTTGTTTGATCATGTTTAGAAGAATTATTGAGTTATTTGGCATTTATGAACTAAAATTATGTAGGCAAAGGTCATAGAGTTTTTTTAGTGGAAACCTTTCCTGTTACCAGAATGAAATAAAAATGCTAGTTGGCATTGGACATAAGTATAACATTGCAAATAAGGTATTAACTAAAGAATAAACAATCTTATTATTTAAACCATTTGCAAAACGGCAATTCTCGCTCACCGCCGTACAATTGAAATACGAGCGAGCGCTTGGAAAATAAGTAAAAAAGGAGAAAACTAGAGAAAAGAAAAGAGGGCAGTAAAAGGAAAATTAGAATGGACATTGTCATCGATGTGGAGAGGCCTGGCGCAATGCTCGCAGGGTAATGGCTCGGTAATACGAGGAGAGAACACGTGCCGAGCAGAAGCGATTCAATCCCTTAACCGGCGTTACGCCAAGCCTCCCCTAATTTATCGTCGGCCGCGTGACGCAGCTCTGGCTAGGTACTTTGTTGATAATATAACCGGAACTCCCGTGCATGAAGTGCATTGCGCAATCGCCCGATGACGATCCTATAAAAGTCCTTTATTGTCTTTTGACGACGCAAAGTTTTTTCTCCCTCTCTCCCCTTCCGGCGACGTCGGCTCATTGATGAAAGAATTTACTTTTGATTGCGTTACGATTGCATGCCTGCGGCATTCAAGACGTTTTTACGAGCAGAATGTTGTTAACTGCGTAAAGAGGAAACGCGCCGGTACTCGGGCAGCATACGAGTGTTTTTCGAGATATTTTTGTCTTTAAATTCTTATAAAAGTTTCATGCACCAAATAAAAGAAATAAAGGTGCGCTTTCAAACAGCTGACGCGTAATAAGAAATGAGTTGCTTGAAAATATTGCTTAAAAACGCCACTTTTCTATTAGTAGGGGTAAAAGAACGACTAAATTATCAAACACTACATACTTAATATCAATTGCTATGACTGCATCTACAACTGTTTACACATTTATTCAACTTTTAAACTAAAAAAATTACTGTAGAAAATAAAGTAATGCATTACCTAAATGATTTACTATAGTTCAATATTATCTGAAAAATTTATAATACTTGTTTCACAAAAATTTTCTGACTTTTTCTAATATTTATTTATTTTAGGAATTACGCCTCTAACGCGCGGATTCAAATGCTAAATTTCATAAATTAAGAAAAAGTGCATTAATTGTGTTAGCCAATTTAATGACACAGCGAGACAGATCTTCGCATATTTTTAATCTTGGTTCTGAAACGATTTTTTTCCAAAATTAATTTTTTATAGAAGCATACGTGCTATTGTAGATGCATTATTATTTTATTTACTTTCAGTCGTACATGTACTATGTATTTTCCACGACATGGAAAAGTTCAGATAAACTGTTCTTAATATTTTTATTTCATTGACTTCCTGCATGTAAAGAGAATTCGGAAAACCCCTTGGATAAGAATGAAACAGCTTGCATATACAATGAATAATGAAAACTAAATCCAAGGATTTCACTAATCAGTTTTTTATTCAAGCCTACTAGAAATGCACAGTACGACAAAGAATCGTGCAGACTAAGATCTACACCGAGCATCCGCAAGCAATTCACTCACGTTGCTCCGTGCCATCGCACAATCTGTTTTGAGGCACAGTACACTTTACAAATGCACCAATCAATCTGAATCTCTTCATTGTACAGGACGAGAGCGGCGAAAACCTCGGAGACATCTGTCATTAAGTGATTCATCTGCGCGTATCTTTTTCTTGACGTATATCCAAGCAATTCCTTTTACTCCTTTTCTTTACGTACATGCTTGTCGACGATTATAGGATGCGAGTAGCGAAAATAAAAATTTTAACGACAAATTTTTAGTCGAAAATAATTTAATGACCAATTTTTGGTGAAAACAATTTCATTAATAACCGTACTTTTATTAAAATTTTTTATTGATTAATAAAAGCTTTATTAATGACATTTTACTTTTTAATGCATTTGTAATTTAATGATTGCATTTAAAAGTATTAAATTAATACTGATTTAAGATACTTAAATATGTAGAAATTCATTAAGCGGATAATAATCATAACGACAATGACCAAAAGCAAAGATCTTCCGAATGACATTTTCCTTAGGCGTTTATTCGAAAAAATACCGATAACGAGCAATGATTACGTCACTTAAAAGAAACGTTCGAAACTGAGAATATATTTCATTCGGCCGGCCGTAAAATTAAACGGATTATGACTGCGTATAAGCGTTCCCGGCGCGATAAATAATGCGCGAGTGCTAGTTTCAATAAACAAATCAGGCATTCGAAAGTTTGAAAGGATGAATCGCGCGGAGTTTTGTTCGGAGGAACGAGAAACGAGCGGTGGGTCGTCGTTCGCCAGGGCCTTAAGGCTCTCGCGCGCGCGCGCGGGGCCGAATGATGAAGTGGCTCCCTTGTTATCCCTAAATACAGCGAGCGGCGCTCATGAGCAAACAGCTCTCTGGCGGAGAGGAGGAGGCCGCTCGTTCGTCCGTCGCTTAACACCGCGCGGCCCTTCGGAGAGCGCCTCCGCGAGTAAGGCCCCGCCGCGCCTTAGGGGGGCCCGGAGCCCCCACTGGCTTCTAGCACCCTTGTTCAACCCATTATAAACAAGCTCTGTCTCGGGGCCCGATGTATTATCCTCATTCGTATTAGGCGAGGCGCTTTATATCTCGTCTCCTCTTCACTTTCTCTCTTGCTTCTCTTTGCTTTTTTATAGGTACATCCGAACGACTCTGCCGGCCTCTGACTGCTTGGACAGACGTAGAAAGAAGGCTGGAGGAACGTATCAAATTAGTATTGACTAACCTATCCTCTCTTAAATGCGAATTATTATTTTGCTTTTAATCTCTTTTTCCTCTACACCTCTTAATAGAAAAGGTTGCTTTAATCTTTTTTACCTCTGAAAGCGTCAAGTATATGTACTTCACGCGCATCTGACTGAATAATGAAACATTTTAGTATCTGTTCTACATATTATTTGTTAAGAATTAAGAGAGCTTGATACCTCACGGTGTATATATTATGTTCGCGAATCGCGTTACCGTCACTTTTCTTTATATTCATTTATTACATTATTCCATGCAATCAAATGCGAAAAATAGTCATGTTTTATAAGCGCCTTAACATTGTTGCAGTAAGAAAGTAAAAGTTTGATATTCAAGGTAAACTGCCTTTGAAACAAATTTTATGAATAATATATTGGGCTCTTCTAATATTCTAAAATTTTTTGAAAAATATAAAATTTCAATAAAAATGAAAATTTATTAATAAAACTTTGTATAAAATTAAATTCCTCAGAAGCATAAACTTTATTTACAACAATTAATTTAATTTATTTTAAAAACAAAAAATGAAATATAATTACTTTAATTTACAAACAATTATCTAAATTTTAATCTTATTATCAAGATAATAAATATAAATCAACAAGAGTTTACGGATCAAATATAAGGGACGAAATTTCTTAACATTTAAACTCATTAAAAATCCTAAATTTATTTCTAAAACGGCGCCGAAAACTTTGCCCTCTTTTACTCGAAATTTGAAAATTAGAATTTTGCAATAGTCGGCCTGTATGGAGTTTTTCTACAAGCCAGGCAATGTTCACGCGGTGTCAGCCGAGTCAGAGACGAACAAGAGAGTACCCACTTATTGAAATTTAAATTAATTCTTTTCTTCGTTTCGTCATTATTAAATACGGTCTCTGACATTTTTTTTTTCCTGAGACTTCCTCTTTTACCCTGTGCCACTGTGTGATTTGTCATTATCACTGTTAAACGATTGTAGTCTATAATATATGAATTATTTCAAATGTAGGTAAACAAGTGCAGAGTATAATATTTCACATTGTTTTATTTCAATTTTTAAAAACGATTGAAAACTTATTTTTTATAGATACTTGTAGTTTTTAATTCGTTTGATATTTTTATAAATACATTAGATTATTTTTGAATTAACTTTTTAAATCTTATTTGCAATATTCTTTAAAGTATTTTGAAATAAGACAATTTTTTTCAGATAATTGAATATCGATGAAATGAGCAAAATAATCTCAAAAAAGATTAAAATTGCTTAAATAAAAAGAAATTTAGTTCTAAATTATTAGCTACCCTCCGAAGTCGAAAGAATCCCTTAGCCGAAATCATCAATGTCTTCCTCGAAATCAGATTATATCTCCAAGAAGGTATTCGGGCTATTTCTTATTGCCGTTTCCCACTATTTCCTCCAAAAAGAAAGGTAGCCCTGCGCCTCCATCTCGCACCTATTTCAAATTGTATTCTTCACTTTTTTAGATCGTAGGGGGACTTATCAACGCCGCGGACAGGAATCAATCGTAGCGTCGCTCGGACCCTTTATGCTAATTGAACGTTTACGTGTTGACAGTCGTTTGCACCCGAACGGGAGAAATATGTAAATCCGAAAGTCAAAGATTGAAGTTTTATTCTGGGCATCCGGGCTTGATTCTGGGCCTGACGACCTTTTCGGGCATTTATTATTGAGTGAATTTTTTCAGATCGATGCCTCGGCCGAACATTGGGAACATATAACCTTTTGACACCCGATCGATTGTAGCCGTTGACCTAACCAGGACGACATCGCTCTTTCTCGACTTCCTCTTTAAATATGCATTAAGCTGGCCGCTGACAACTTTTGCCTTCGACTGCGGCGTACAGCCGTGTAAGATCCTCTACCGGACGTCAGCCGTTTGATGATCTTGACCCGCAGTTCAACAAGCTATCACGCTCTTTTGATTGTCATTGTGTTACGTTTTCGCTATCACTGATTGTCGTCGTTCGACCCATATTATTTATACTATTTGCAATGCTTTATCTATCGTCTTGGCTGATGGAAAATACTTGATAACTTTTATTTTTACATTTTTGAATAATTGCATGCAATTTTTTACAATTTCTCATAGTATTGAAAAAATATATATTTAGATATAAAATAAGTAGATTACCATTAAGTATAAATTAATTATGTCTTATACACATGTTTTATTTCAAAAAGTAACAAAAATATTTATTTTATTCTCTTAAAGGTAAAGTGAAATCATTGCAATAAAAAATTATGTTAATTATCGTATAAAAGCGTACAAGTTTTTGAATAATTAAATATGATGCGTACGAATTAGAAAGAAAATCAGTTGAATTAATTCCTTGAATTAATAGGCAGTGTAAAATACAAATGCAGAGGATCATTTTAATACATAATGCTGTTTGATAAAAACAAACATCATCTGCTTAACATGAGGCTTCCAAGAATAAAAAAAACAATAAAAATTCCCTCTAAGCACATATATATCGACCTGACAAAGCAAAGCATTTGTCAGATAAAGAACAGTCGCATGGCTCCCCCTTTGACTACTGTCGATTGCTCGTCCGCTCCCAATGTAAAGTCAGTCCAAAGGCACAGAAAATGTAGAACTGATTTAAATGAGCCGCTCGGAAGGGAAGGCCTCGCTCAGCCCTCGCTAAACGCAATTTAAAATCAAATTTTCCGCTTTCGAGCCGCGTCTCCGAGTGTCTTAGATCTGACGAGGAGATGACGACGACTGTGCGGTTCTCACGAGGCGCGCTGCAGACATTGTAGAACGGACGTTCGGCAATAATGTCTACCGATGTCACCTCGATGTTAACTAATGGCGGGGCCACCGATACTCGGACGTCTTTCGGCTTGCGGGCGAGATAACGCCGTGTTTTTCCCGAGGAGGTATATAAGCGTCCTGTCACAACCTCCATTGACGAGAGGAGAAGAACGCCAGCTGCCCGAAGGCGTTCGATCTTTAGCCTGAATTATATCGTCGCGTCGCCGTATATACTCACCTCGCAGTCCGTCCGTCACGCATCTAGCGAGACCTGGATGTTACGGATACACCGCTCGGGAGCTCTCACTCGGCGAGGGAAAATATCCCGGGATAGCGATCCAGATCCTAGGAAAAGGGAGAGAAGCCCTTCAGATTTAACAGATATTGCAGTGCTGCGATTTTTCACCGATTTTATTAATACCCCTCCGGTCGGTGAGAGAGGCCGAGGGCTTCTTATAATTTTCTCTTTGTCGTCTTCAAGTACCTTGTAACATGCTAAATTTCGTTATCTACACTGATTTTCATTGATCTTTCCTCGCTTGCTTTTAAGGTGGAAGCGACCGATAGTACAGAAGCAAGAAAATTTATGTTCTAATGATTAAAGCCTTTTATGTAAACTAAAGTAGTTCTGGCATTCTAAAATAGCTTCAAATCTTTTAGTAATTTAAATTACACATAATTAAACTTCTTGGAAATTCCCTTTATACGCGTGTAGCAAATTTCTTCCTTCACTGGATTCCTCCATAAGCATATACTTCGTTTTTTAATTTACAATTCATTTGGCGATTTAGCAGCAATGAAAATTATCTTCATTTTTAAATGCTACACTTTATTTAAGAAATATTTTAGGCTACAGAATTGGAACGATTAAAGCTATCGGTTCAAAGTAAATTAAAGACAAATTGCAAAAGTTATTATGCAAAAACCGGTAAAAAAAAAAAAATAAGAATCCCGAAATTCCGGGTAAGCAATAAAATCCATCCAACAATCGGGAAAGCCGGCCGGCATCCTCCGCAGGTTATTAACTATTTCGGCACACGAACTTGCCTTAGCCCCCGGCGAGCAACCCGTCTTTAGCCCGAAATTGATAAAAGTAGAGCTGCCGAGAAGCTTCGGCCGGGACGCATCTCTCAGCGCGAAAAAAACGATGACCGGCATGGTGCGCCCGAGAGCCGGCCTACACGTACACGCGTGCGTGGTTAGCGCGCGGGCGAAACGACCGACCGGCTTGCATATGCATATATATATATATATATATACGCTCGTGCGCACGCGCGTTCGTGATACCCTTTGGGCAGCTCTCTCGGACGGAGCCGCGCGCGCGGCACTTTGGATATGCGCGCGCGCACGAGGCTCTAGGCCCGCGCGCGGAGGTTAGAGAGAGCCTATAATAAGCAATTATTTTCGAGTGTATAATTAGAAAATTACGGAGCTCGATGCTACACAAAGATGCGGCCCGCTCCTCTCTCCTTCCTCGCCGCGCAGTTCGCTTCGGTGCGCGAGTCCTCGGTGCCGCGGAGTTTCTTCCAGAGCTTCCTCTTTCTTCTTAAGAAAATGTATTAATGAGTAAGCATGCCGGCGCAATTGGACAGCTGCGTCGCACCAGATCACGTATCTAGTCTTTTTGCGAGAGAGGGTGTTAGGGAACTTTTCTCCAGCGAGATATTCCCTATTGAAAAGAAAACATGATATTTTCATCTAAAAAGAACACCCAAGTTTTTCAAGTGTTTTGTGGCCCAATTCGACGCATGAAGAGAATCAGGTGTTGTTTTCACGTAAAAAAATCACGCGGTGAGCATCACTTAATTAAATTAGGTGATTTTCCGTCTATGAAGGGAAACGCAAAAAATAGGAAACATTTTATATTTCTATTTTTATTTTTATTCTACGTTTTATTTTTCACGTGAAAAAAACACCTGAATTTCTTCATGTGTAACACTTGAAAAACTTTGGTGTTCTTTTTAGATGAAAATATCATATGTTTTTTTTCAATAGAGTTACGTTGTACTGCAAGCACGCTTTCAACCGGAATGAACGTAAGCGTGTTTAAAAAAGCACAATACGATCGAGAATAATAGAAAGTCGCGCAAATGAAAAAAAAAAAGGAAGAAGATCGACAATTGATTTCGCGGCTGTTTCTCGAAGTGGAAGTGCATTCGAAGAAAGCACGGGATCATTCGCTTACAGTTCTCCACTTATCGTCTTCCTCAGTCGCCCGTTAGTCGAGCCACCACCCACACGATCCGGAGGGAGAGGACCGGTGTGTCGGCGCGGATCGTGATACCCCGCGGACTAATGCCGATAATTGCGTTTTGCAGTTCGTGAATTCCTTCTCTTCTTTCTCGCCGGTCTCTCTCTCTCTCTCTCTCTCTCTACCTCTCCCACTATGCGCAGCTTCTCCCCTTTTCTCTCCTCGCTCGTCTCGTTTTGCGAATACTCCTTTCGCGTTCTACACGATCGATCTGCTTTGCCATTTATTTATCTTTGCCATTTTACAGCTGCTAAGTTGCTCGCGTTTTCGATGGGGAAAAGTAATCTTTCACTGCAGTGTTCAGTTTTACTGTTTCATCTGGGTTTGCACTAATTTATTTTCGAAATATATGTATATATATTTTTTTGTAAAATTAGTAATAATTTACAATTTTGCTTATAACTTAGAATAACTTTAATTTTTTCTGACAATATAGTAATTATTGTATCACTAAAATTACAAATGTAAGTCACTTGATTTAAATCATTTATTTTAAATTGTGGATGATATTGACTTTATAGTCACATCATGACACAAAATTACTATGTTTACATCATTTAGGCATTTACAAATGCATCTGTACGTTGAAACAATGATTTGCGGTTACAGCCTTTATTGATCTTTATATTGTCAAAAATACAATCATGTACCAACAAACTCATTCTGTTGACATATAAGGGATCTCCACCTTGTACAATAACTGAATAGAAGGCATTTAAGTTGAACAAAATCTATAATGTGCAGCCAACCTGTATACATGTATTTCTGGCGTCATAAATACGAACTGGACATCGAAGAAGGCACAAGTGCTTCTCTCTCTCTCTCTCTCTCTCTCTCTCTTTCTGCACGCATCCTTTTCTCCGCTTCTTATGCCTATGGTATTTCCTTCTCACCGTATAGAGAGAGCAAACCAGCAGTTCTCTGTTCTTTTGGCTTACGAACGAAGATACGAGACACACACAGGCTCTCGGCGCTAAGCAGCATTCTGTTCGAACAGAAATACGTATACGCACGCAAACTGCGCCAGAAATTTATGTGTTCATAAGGTGTTCTACGCTCAGAAGATTGGGCTTGCTTTATACCATTTGAGTATAAATGAGTAACCTATTTTGAAAATTACATAATAAAATAATTGACGTTTATTAATTTAAAACGATGAACATACATTTGAAAATTATGAAAATTAAAAATAATAAAAATTTTCCCAAGTATTTAATTAATTATATGGAAAGAAATTTTGAATTCATTCTCTAACTAGAAACGTAATAATTCAATCTGTACAATTTGCTGATCGCCTGTTGTCATCGAATTAAGGCATTAAAGTTTATAATTCGATTACGGGTGCTATAATTCAGTAGGTGTTTACGTCGAAAAAAAAAGTGCCTTTACCGCAACTCCTCTCCCACATTGCAGCGTGACTGCGGAGTCAGGTAAGAAAGAAACTGGCGGCGAGTGTGGTGTCGTGGATTTGCGGCAGCTCTCTTTCTCCCACTTATAGATACCTGCCGATCTACGGGCACTTATATGAAATATATCGTAAAGGTCTGAGAGAGGCAGCCGGAGCTCTTGAGAGGCCTCGGCCTGTAATCATAAGATTGCCAGAAGCTACCGCGGGCTGATTGTTACTTGTATCTACACCCACCACTTTATTGCCCCAGCCATCTTATTGCTTTGGACATATTGACTTCATGCACGTACCGCGACTCCTCTTATTCTTAGCGCCCTTTGCGCCAGACGTGCTTATTTCTTCATTCGTTCCCCCGGTCTTTCTCTCTTTTTCCGTCTTCATTCTCGGCCCCGACAGTTCGAGAGCGCGTCTCTGCAGAGTACGTCTGCGGGAAAATTTTTCACTGCCCATGGCTCTCTCTCTCTCTCTCTCTTGCTCCCGGTGCGAGCGTTTACGTAGGAGAGTCGCCGCGAGGATTATTCGACGATGTGCCGTTAAAACCGGTCTAATTCATCTCCGGCGTTTATGCCATTGCTCAGGGTATTTCGATTTTACGTAAGGTCTTGTTCCTGATTCGATATTTATGTACCGTAGAAGCGGAACGAGGAAGGGAAATATTGAAAACGCTGGTATTATGGAATAGTCTGTAACTGCACTTAATATAGATTAAAAAACATTTTAAGGAATTGTCAAAACTCGCTTTTCGGACTGATTATAAAATAAAAGCATGTATTTTCTGTGAAATTTCATATCATTTATGCTATTTCTTCAATATATTCAAGAATTCAAAATTTAACTGTTTACTAAATGATTAATATCAAGAATTCACAAGGATATTACTTTTTCCTTGGAGAAAAATTAATTAGTTGCACACATCCTCTTTTATATTCAACCAATTTAAATAAATCATCCGACAAATTATGTACATTTATGTTGACACTATTTTTAAATTAAACAAATAATATTTCTTTCGCGAAGGTTTAGATTGATTTCGAAATAATAAATCATCCAAAATTTCTATAGCAATACTCGTAATTGCTCGATTGAAAAAAAAAAAAAATTGATTCAGCAGATTTCGCAAAAATGTTTTTTCCCGCGCCGACGGCTTCCGTCTCCCCTGCTTCGCGAGCACATCGACGCACGCACCTTTCGCTCTCACCCACGGCGAATTTAAAAAAGAAGCAGCGATAGAAGTGCGGAAAGCAAAAGATAAAAACGATCGAGGGAAGAGGAGCCGGCAGTGAGTTTGCGGCACGTTTTTCGTTTTTGTTGAAAAGGAAGCGGCTCTCTCTCTCCCGAGAGTTGTTGCAGTACGTCACTCGGAGGCGCGGAGAGAAGTCGGGCTACCTTGCGGCAGGCCCCGGTACCTCTTAATAATAATTTTGATCGGCAAATTGGCGCGATGCATATTTCAGGGGGATATCGATCGCTATCTCGCAAAAGTTTCGGGCCTTCTTGTGCAGCCCTTCGTACTTATATACGCGCCGCGCGGATTCAGCGCCGCAGGGATTTGCCTTTTACCCGGCTATATATACGTACGGCGCATATACGTATAGTTTATAAGCCGCACGGCAGATTAGGTGCTCGATTCTCAAGCTTGTATGCGTAAATTTTATAGCCCGTAATTTGGCCGGGCTTTCGTTACGTGGCGTAGAAATAAAATTTTTAACTTAATAGACTACTGTCGCTTTTGTTATTACGAGAATTTATAGGAGAGTTTTCTGATTATACACCGCTTCGGGAATGAATCTTGGTGGACTTAGCGAGAGGGGAATAATTTTTGGGTTATGCGGATAGCGTAACGAATTTTTGCCAATAAACGCGGAGCGGAGCAGAGTTTAGCGCAGTAAGAAGTATGTGAAGAAATCGATGAGAATGTTGATTGCCGGTCGGAGGGCCACTTAATAGAATTGCCGGCAAAGTTAAAGAGGTATAACCGCCCGCCAGATGATTTTAAACGCAAATTCGCGGCCGGCATATCAGACAGGAAGGAGAGGTTTCTAGCTTTCGATTCCCAAGTGAATTTCGAGCTCTCGGAGCGACGCTCAGTTGCGCCGACACTGCGCCTCAGCCGCCGCCGCCGCCGCCGATTGCGGTCCGGAAAGTTAGCCACGTCGATTCGATCTACCGCGAGTACTATAATCCAACGTCTGCGGAGATACATATAACTACGTTGTCTACGAGCGGCAGGCACCCGCGGGCGCTCTAATGATTAATCCATTTCTCTCAGGACTAACTATCGAGTATCTGCCTAACCGTATAGCACACTGCCGGAATAGTGCCGCGCGAGCTAAACTCATTCTCTTGCCAATTAAACGGAAATGCCCTTTCTCGGGCGAGAGCCTGCACCCCTGAGAAATCTTCAATTTTATGCGAGAGACGGAAAGAAAACTCGGGGCTCCGCTCCTTCCGATTCTCGGGGAAGCGTTTCAACTTTTCCTTCAACCTGCTAATTTCGATTCGAAAAACTCGAATTATGGTTTTCAAGCTGTACTCGACACTTTTCAACCATCTTGAGTGGGTCGGTGGACCTCGGACAAGTTTATTACGCTTGCAAGAACAAACTTTGGGAAAAGTTTTTGGGAAATACAAAGATAACCATCAGAATTCTAGAGTTTCAAGCTGCAAAGTACCTAGTGGAGTCATGGTTGTTAGCGCCGTTTTACGAAAGATTATAAAGCATATAGCTTCATTTTTGCTCATTTTATCCGGAATAATTCAGCTTGAAATTATTCTGAATGAAATTTCAAAAGAGAAAATAAAACTAGAGAAACGAAACTTTAATTTGCTTCTGTAATTGATCAGAACTAAAAGAATTTCTGTAAAGTTGAACAGAAAACATTTATATTCTATGCAGATGCGAATTTCTGTGTGATATTTTGATACATTTTTCGACATTTTTTTAACAAAATTTTTTGAACAAATCAATATTTTCTAGTTCTGAAAAAAGCAAAACAAAGCATACCTCTGTTTTTCTTTTCTTTTTTCATGTTATTATTTCTTATTTCATGGAATTATTCATTTTTTCAAAAATGATGCTAAATATCTCCATAACTCGACTATTTCAAAGCATTAGATCCTACAATTCTGGCCATCTTCATATTTTAATATCAAAAAACTTTTCCCAAAATTTGAACCGAATTCATAATTTAGAAGCCTCCCCTTGATAGTACAGTAAAAGTAGTTTATTTTAACCGACTTTCATAACTTATTATATTATATAATAAATTTATTTTTGTTTTAAATTCTCAACAGTTAAAATTTTGATAAAAATCTGTAGGTCATTTTACAAAAACACTTATAGAACATACAATAGTTAATTGTCAAACGTTCTGTCCTTAATTTAGAAGCTCAGATTACGATAAATGAAAGAATAAATTAGATTATTACATTGGACTTAATGACAAATCTGAATTTAAAAAAATAATTTATAATTATTGAGAAGTTTATAAATCTCGTGAACAAGTGTTTTATTATTATACAATTTGAAGAATACATACAAATATGCATTCATGTTATAGACAATTTAAAAAATATTAATATTTTAAATTTATTTATATATTTAAAAATTACTGTCAGCCAATCGTAATTGCTGAAAAGGTTTTTTCGATTTAAAATGAAATTATCCATACGTCTATTACCGTATCAGTATACAATTCCAGTAGTTGATCATTTCGCTATAAGATGTCAGCACGGAAAGGTGGACTGGGCTGACTTCTCTCTATAGTAACACTAAAATGATTCTGTTTATTTGTTTTATCTATTTATACATTGTTTATACGTGCAATTAAGAATTTCAATTATTTAAATTTATATACAGTTGTACAACAACTGTATTAATTTTTACAACTATTACGAACGATATTAATTATAAAGTTAATCTATATTTAAATTACATTATCAGTTTATTTCTTACTAAAAATTATTGTTATTATAAATGAATAATAACAATTGTTTATGACAATTAACACATTTTAAATATTAAATTATTCAATCAAAATGATTACTAATAAAATTTTTATACATATTTAAAGTAATATATTTAAAAAGAATGAATGCCTAATTAATTTATTTAACTGCAACAAAAGTAATAATAATTAATTATTGTTACTTATTCCATAATCAAAAATAATCTATTTGCGAAGCTTCCGAATGATTTATTCGGAAAGAAGCATATAATAAAATTTCCAAAAGAAATGAATGAATAATTTTTTCGAAAGGTAATTCATCTCAGCACCATCGAATCAATCCAGTCAGTCCTCGAGAAACATTAAGGAATGATGCTCGTCCTACGCATCGCAAAGGGAAGACCTTAAGTGGCATAAATGCTGGCAAAGAAAGGCTAATAAAATAGTAAGCTAGCTGTGGACTACAAGGAGCTTACACCCAGCAAAATGTCGATTCTTTTCTGATAGCCACGCGCTGCTGCCACCTGGTATTCAATTGGTGCACTGCGAGCACCGCGGATCGCCGTCATCCCCTCCACCTCGACTGTACCGTGCGCTTTTCCCGTCTCTCTTTTTTTCTCCCTCTAGAGCTCGTCGCCTCGCTTTCTTTTCTTCGGCAGTGACTGCTTGCCCCCCTCCTCTGCCGGCCAGACTATGTATCTTTGGCACTTTCATCCCCCCCATTAATTCGAGCGCAGCCCGTAGCATCGTGTCTCTCTCGCTCCATCGGCACGTCCATCTCCCTCTGGTTCGCTCTGCACTCTTTGGGCGAAAATTTATCTCCAGTCCTTCTTTCCTCGGGGCCTCATTTGCCCGCGCAAAACTGCAGGCCTATGCAGGGGGCCCCGCGCCGCGAAAGATAGACCTCGCGGCTCGCCCCGCAATGGGGAAAAGCCCGGAGCTCTCCATAAAATCCCTTTAGAGCTCGTATTCCGTATTAAAATATTAAAATATTCATTCGAGCGCGAGAGGGAGAGAGAGAGAGAGAGAATATTCGCTCGCTATCTTGCCTTTGGCTTCCCATTCACGTGCCCGCGCCCGTAGCGGCGGCAACCACCAGCCGACGCTCTCTTTTTTATGGGCACGTCGTTGTCACGACCTACGACACGTTCTAAATACTTCGTTTACAAACTCTCCCGCGCAAGCGGCCGCGAGCCCGCCGAGCGACCGACCGATGGGGCAGTATAATGCAGTAACGATGCCGTATTCAGGTAAACGGCCCTCGGCGAGTCAGCCGTAACGCGCGCCGAGTCTCTTTCTCCCATTAAGAGGGAGGGAAAAAAGCCTTTTCGCCCGGCCTTATAAATTTCATCGGCCGCTGCGTGTTTCGCATTTTCCACGGGCGCTTATTCGACTTTAGAGGGCGAGCGCGAAAAAGCCCCGGCGCGCGCGCGGAAGGTAAACAGTGGGAGAGGATTGCAAGGGAGTTTCGTCGGGCCAGACTCCCTTTAATCGCTCGGCGCGGCAAACGGCGCGTTACTTTTAATTTAGCCCTCTCTCTCCGCGTGTTTATTGCAGTGCGTTGACGCTTGGCGCGTCGCGTGTGCGCCGGCAGCGTGTCCGGCACTCTTTTGCGCAATCCTCTTTTGAAAATTCGACGGGTCAGCGAGGCGAAAGTTTGTGCCGGAAATAATCCGGGCTGTCGGCCCCGCCGCGCGAACGTACGAACGAACGCGCCGCGTGAAAAGAGACATTTGTTGTCGTCGTCAGATGGAAACCATTATTTACTTTGGAAATTTTCAACATTTCCGAGTGGCATTGTCATGTAAAGCGAGAGCGTACAACGCCGTGCTTGCGCGAATATTGAAGCGGCGGGCAAACGAGCGCGATGCTTTTCAACGGAGCTGCGTGCGAGGCAATTATATATTGTGCTTGACAGCATGTGCGCCTCTATAGATAAGTGCACTGCGTGTTTCACTTTATGTCCGCGACTCGTACTTTTTCCAAGGAAATAATGCAGCTCCGCCTCGATGAAAATCTTTCCAGTTCCGCTGATCCCAGAAATGTAGACTTTACGCTGGAAAACAAGCATTATGTTTACGCCGAATCGAAATATATTCCGCCGAAATTCGAAATTGAATTCGAACATTCGAGGCACGAATCGTATATCGCAGGTGTTAGATTATAAGCAAACGTGTACAACAAGTTGCATCAGCTGTACAAATGAAAAATTCAAAGGCGCTCGACTTTTGGAGACGAAGAGTCGTTCACAATATCTCAACTAAATCCTCAAACACCAAAGAGAGAGATAAATGAACGAACGGTACGAGCCGAGAATTTCTCGTTGAGTTTTACCGAAAACGCCGAAGAGCGAACCTATCCGGCCGAGCATCAGCGATACACCATCAGTTTTCGGGATCTCCGAGGTTCTTAACAAACTCCCTTGACTCGTGACGCTTTTCACAAGTGTTTTCGCACCAGCGCCGCCCGGCGGTCGCCTCACACCTGTCAGAGAAAGGTGCAGCAGCCTTACCGCATAGAGATAACAGGAACAGGACGCTCAGATTTTGGGCAGTCGATGTCCCACAGTCGGGAGCTGTGCGTGAGAGAAACGCACCGCGTCCTGCAGTCCCAAGGAAATATCTCGCGCGCGAGACGCCCCGAATCGAATTTGACGGGAGGCCGGTCGCGGGAGTGGAATTAAAGGAGCATTTAGGCGGCGGCAGCCCTCCGTACCCCTTTCACCAGTGGCCCGCGACCCGGATTGGACTTAAAATCTGCCTCGGCGCAGAGATTGAGCTGTAAATAAGAATGTCCATTAAACGAGATGACGGATGGCGAATGGTGTTCGATTACACTTGCCGTTAGCCGCGCGGACTCGTCCCCGGAGCGGAGCTCTCTCGCGCAATGAGAGTTTTATACAACTCGGTGATTTGATTGGTAGCTTTTAACAGGAGCCGCGAGTCCGGCGCGCGGCTCGCCTACTCAGCCGCGATATATCAATTCGCCGTCTCTCCCGCGCGTGCGTCGTTGCACGCTAGCGCCTGCCCGCGTATGCGATGGTATGCTAATGCAATTGAGTGGTCGCATCATTTTTAACGGTATTCAAGCCTGCGCGCCGCTCGCCCGCTGCGCCTCCCTCAGCCCTCCCCTCTCTCTCCCCCTCTGTGTTATTCCGCGAAAGCAGTGCAGAAGAGTTACGTGCGCGATCAGCACGCCGTGTTATTATGCAATTTTGCAATATCTGTCTCCGCGCGCGAGCGCCCGCGCCCGATATCGCTCGATGCTTCAAACGTCCTGCTGTATGTGTGCGCCCGGCGGCTGCGCTGCCGGTGCTCAAGTAAACCGAAATATTGCCCGAGTGAGCCTTCCTTCTGCTGACTCGCCTTTCGCGCGGATTTATATATCGCGGTAAGTCCCGGCCTGATAATCTGCAGATAATTCGGGCTAATCGCTCGGTTGTGTTTCGACCAAGTTATTTAATTAGTCAAGGATTTTCCTGATTTATTCACAGTAATCGATACTAAAGAAAGGGTAATTGCTTTCTTTAATATTGTAAAGAGCCAGCCCCGACAGCTCGGTATTAATGTAAGCGAGGCACTCGGAACAATATAATCCCAAACTGGCATATTTACTTTACAAATAAGAAGTTAATAATTTACTATCCGAAATCTTATGCGCGGCACGTATCTCGGCAACCTGTTTTACCGCAAGCTCCTATATAAAAAGTGATAAGATTAGGTACGAAGTAGACAAGTGGCTTATTTACTATGGACATTTAAACGAAGGCAGGCCGCGGCAGAAAAAAAAGGAAATCGACGCAGAAACGCTTATGAAAAAAACATTGTCGTGAAAATTTAATCCGCGCCTGGGCTCCGCGCGCGCGCGCGTGAGTGTGTACAGCGCTGCGCTTTGTATATACGTGCGCTGATCTAACTCACCCCTCTTAAGGGGCGGCTGGCACGTAGAGCATAATGCTCCTACCTGTGGCTCTCATTTAAATGTATTAAAGCTCCGCTCGCTTTCTCTCTCTCTCGCGCTCCTGCTCCGGCGCGAGCGCGCAGGCGAAACAGACTTGTTTCATTCGTCTACTCTTATTGACACCGTCCTACGAGGTATAATTAATCAGAAGGAATAATGAGAACCTGTTGCACGTAGAGTCGATTTGCGCCGGCGGCTAGAATTTCGTAAAAACTCGGCGCGAAAGATAGCAGCAGGCGGGCGACGAGGCTGAGCTCTGAATTTTATCGATACTCGCGACGCCGCGGCTTCCGGTAATTTCGGCCGGCGAGCACTCGGAGGAGCCGTCCCGGCCCGCGAGACGCAGCGCGGAGCGTTTATCGAAAAGGAAAAAATGTAGTAAAATAATATCAGGAACCGTAGATGCAGTCAGCAGGCAGGCAGGCAGGCAGGCA
>JAWWEM010000010.1:24893612-24950963 GCA_035582935.1 Ormyrus thymus
GCGAGTGGTGGGGGCCGCTCGGCGCGCCGAGCCCGACTCGGGGAGCTCGGCCGAGCCGCGAGGCGAGGCAGTCAGTCGCTCTCCGCTCCACGACATGCATAACGCATGAGAGCCTGCCGAGCCGTCTCTCTCTCGCCTGTCCGTTCTCCCTTGGGCTCCCGCAGCACACAGTACCGCAGTTGTTCGAGTGCGCGATATCTCGGTGACTCTGGCCGGCGGCGACCATGCGAGCCGGCGCGACAAAGTGCGGCGCGCGACCGAGCGCGAGCAGTGTGTGAGCAGCCAGAACAGCGAGACTACTTGCTCGGTCGGTCGGCAGCGAGAAGAGCAGCAGCGCGAGCGAGCAGGAAATCGTAGAGCTTGTGGGGCTCGCGGAGCTTGAGAGCTTGCAAAAGGCAGCGCCAGCGCAGAGGGAAGAGCGGCGCAGCTGGAGAGCAGCGGTAGATGGCTGCTACGACGTACATGCCGGTTAGTAGCGCAGTCAGTAGCGAGCTGGATGGTGGCACGGGATCCGCGAGCGGGATGAACATCGCCGTGGGCTACTCGTCGGGCTCGCCCCGCAGCGCGGCCGACGCCGGCGAGATGAAGTACATGCCCGCGCCGCAGCACCACCACCACCACCACCACCACCACCAGATGACGGGCTCGCCCTCGCCCAACGGGCTCTCGCACCCCGCCGCCTCGCTCTCCGCCTCCGCCGGCAACCCCTGGGCCAGCCTGCAGCCCGGCAGCGACCCCTGGGCCGCCTCCATGGGCATGCACCACGCCGGCCACCACCCGCACCACCACCCGCACCAGGGCGGCGGCGGCCTCGACGTGAAGCCCCTCGCGGCCGCGGCGGCGGCGGCCTCCCAGGGCGAGCAGGGCATGCACCACCGGGGCCCGCACCAGTCCGCCGCCGGCATGGGCTCGCCGCACTCGTGGCACGCGCCCGTCGTCCCCTCGGCCCACTACAACCCCGGCGGCGGCTCGCCCTCGCCCGCCGCCCTCCAGCAGTACCACGCCGCCATCAACGGCATCATGCACCACCAGCCGCACCAGCACCCGCACCAGCTCCACAACCACCAGGCGGGCCTGCCGCACCACCTGCGCGACGCCCACAACCACAGCCCGCCCGGGCCCGGGCACCCGCTCCACGCCGGCCACCCCCTCGACAGGGACCACAGCGCCGGCGAGGAGGACACGCCGACGAGCGACGACCTCGAGGCCTTCGCCAAGCAGTTCAAGCAGCGGCGCATCAAGCTCGGCTTCACCCAGGCCGACGTCGGCCTCGCGCTCGGCACCCTCTACGGCAACGTCTTCTCCCAGACGACCATCTGCAGGTTCGAGGCCCTCCAGCTCAGCTTCAAGAACATGTGCAAGCTCAAGCCCCTGCTGCAAAAGTGGCTCGAGGAGGCCGACTCCTCGACGGGCTCGCCCACCAACATCGACAAGATCGCCTCGCAGGGCCGCAAGCGCAAGAAGCGCACCTCGATCGAGGTGACGGTCAAGGGCGCCCTCGAGCAGCACTTCCACAAGCAGCCCAAGCCCTCGGCGCAGGAGATCACCTCGCTCGCGGACTCGCTCCAGCTGGAGAAGGAGGTCGTGCGGGTCTGGTTCTGCAACCGGCGCCAGAAGGAGAAGCGCATGACGCCGCCCAACACGCTCGGCGAGGGCCTCATCGAGGGCATGACGCCGGGCGGCCACCAGGGCCAGGGCGGCCTGCACCAGGGCTACCACCCGCAGGAGCACCTGCACGGCTCGCCGATGGGCCACAGCCACAGCCCGCCGATGCTGAGCCCGCAGGGCCTCACGGCGCACTCGCTCGCGGCGCACTAGCGCTCGCCGGGGCCTCCCCCGCTGGGCCCCACGCCCGAGCCCGTGCTGCCGCCCTTCTACCACCACTACCTCCAGCCGCGCTCCCAGGGCGGCTTCTCGGGCTCGTAGCTCGTGCTCGGCTGGAGTCAGTGCTAGGGGGAGGCTGCAGTGCGCCAATAGTTCCGAGCAGCGGACGAGGCCCTTCGACTTGTAACATAACGTACATATGGACTGTAAATACCGTAGCGGATAAAGCACTAAGTTAAGTGAGGCAGCGGCGGATCGAGCAGCGGCGGCGACGGCAGCGGCCAATCGACGAGACTCGGGAACCGCCGGCGTGTAGTAATGGACTGATGCAGTGATCACGCGAGGCGCGAGACCGCCGAGACTCGAAAGAGAGACTTTGCCCGATTTTACCTAAAGAGTCCCTTCTGTATAAAGCATAAGTAAGTATATATACAAACGACGAAACGATACAGTTAGCATCGCAAACTTGTCGACAGATTTTAGATATATTGATTATTCATTATTGATTATTGTCCTCGTCGTCGTCGCGATAATTATCATTGTCGAGCCCGCGATTTCAAGTCACAATAATATTGTCGAATTATTATTGTCACTTATTATTACTTATTATGTCATCCGTATCGGTACCATTATAATAATTATTGCTATTAGCATTACCTGTGTCGGGATCGAGTGCAGAGCGAAACGGCAGTCCTTCGAAAATTCGACTCGTTTTCCAAAAGAAAAGCCGCAAAACTAACTCGCAAAAATAAGTCGCAAAAATCCGGGCCGACTTTCACCGGTTTTTCACCTACGCTTCTGCGAAAGCTCGCAACGGCTCGGTCTGCAATCGATCTCGCGGTGCTAACTTCATATTATATTTGTGTAATATTAGTATTATAATTTTCTTCTGTCTTGAGTTAAGCGGCCGCCAAACACGGTTTTCTCCTGAGTTCTGTAAATACTAGGAATCATTATTATCGTTGTAATGGACAAAGCAAGCGCGAAAAAAGGGGGCTGGGGAAATAAGGAACTCCCGTCGACGTGGTAGCCTAACTAATCGACGAAAAAAAAACCATAATGAAAAGGACAAAAATTCAGTATCACCGAATGTCTGTTTGAGTTTCTTTCTCTTTAGAATCTTGTCGAAAACGAAAAAAAAAAAAAAAAAAAATAAGAAACGCCGCCAAAACGATCGCGCCCGTTTTTCATTCTCGACCAATTGTAATAAAGCTTTGCTCGTTGTGTAAAAAAATTTTATATCCGTTTCGACGATGCGTTCGGCTGAGACGAGAAGCTGAAACTCTTACTTACTTCATCATCCTTTTGACCGCGCGATTGTTTTTTCGTTCGGCCCAGTTGCCGCCCGCAAATCACTGCGTTACACACTGTCCTTCTCCAATTCGAAAAAAGCCGCAACGACACGAGACCAACGACGAGTAGAATTAATTGAATTAATCGCTTCGGATTTGCCGCGGAGACTCGGGCTGATCGGACAGGAAAAACGTCAACAGACTCGCGATTTCGTTTCTACTTACGTTTCTATTTTTTGGTTGAACGAATCCCAAAGGTCCTCGAGAGATCGAAGAACGACGCCAATCTAGTTGCTTATATAAATTAATTCATTGTTCCGCGAGATGCGCGTTGTAATATTTTTGTTTATGTACATGTATATTATTGCTGCAGCAGGCGAAGAGGCTGAGGAGTGATAAACAAATGAAAAATATACGTTAGAGAGGAGCTCGAAGAACAGAGAAACGCATCGCGAAAAAACGCCGATCGATCGGCCGTTCGTTCGTTCGTTCGTTCGTTCGTTCGTTATTATTATTGCATTATTATTAATATTATTATTATTGCTCACTTTGGTTTTTGTTATTTTAATGAAACGTGCGAGAGAAAGAGTGAGAGAGCGAGAGAGAGCGAGAGAGATGAGCGAGAGAGAAAGTGTACAGACGCCAAGTGAAGAGATCGTGATGATGGCGAGAGACGATGTGATTGGAATTACGGGGAGCGAGTATGGCATTGGTATATAAAAAAATATATATATAGATATATATAGAAATTAAAAGACACACTTTGTACCGAGTTTGCGACCGATAAAAAATACAGCCGAATGTTACAGCAGAACCGATAACGAAATTTTTCAATTCGACTGAATATGTGTAATCGTTTGCGCTGTTGAGAGAGGGAGAAAAAAATGTGTTTCGTAACGACGAGCCTCGAATTATCGTGCACAAGAGTGACAGATCTTTTCAATCATTTTTTTTCTCTTCCACCTTTTCGAACAGATAAAATGCGCTCTTTTCGCACATCTTCTCGGTACGTCGAAAATTGCATCGGAATCGCGGGGAAGCGTACACTCTTTGCACGTTTTCTTCATTTGCTCTCAGTGCTCTGCTCGCGCATAATTTTAGGCTCCGTCGTTTTTCATACTTTTTGTTCTGTTAAAAATGAGTATGAACCTTTTCGGGGCGAAATTTAGCCAGATTCCGCTGGTACGGGAATGCGCCGTCATAATGCTATGGACAAAAAAAAATATATAAACTTAAAAAAACTGACAAATAAACGAAAGCAATCAGCACAGAAATCAGAACAGCCGTTTGTGTGAAATCCGACTCCTTCCCCTGTATATTATTATATTAAATATTAATTATTATTAACGTAAAGTAAAACGGAGAAAAAAACGAAACTGGCGAGTGGTAACGTTTTGTTAGAATGGCAGAAACTAAATTACTACTGAATTTTAATTAATAAACGAGATGAAAGTATACAACAGTATAAACATGGCTTTTTAAATTTAATCACCACTACATTACCCTCAACCGCCCTACAACACAACCTCCTTCACGCCTTTAATTTATATATTAAAACTTTTGTACTTTCCTTTGCGTATCTTTGCTTTTTTTTTCCGAATTCTCGATTCGAGTACGTCAGTGGCCCCCGAACGCGGCTACGTTCGGCGTGTCTGTTTTTCTCTGCCTGCTATGGATTCTCTCCATTTGCAAACTTCCCGGAGATAAGGCTTCGCAGGTTGTTTAAATTTATTCAGCTGGCACATCGCTTTTTGACTTACGTATTTGGCTACCGAACTCCGATAAATCAGATCAGAGGTGATTACTCCGAGAATGCCGACAGCGGGGCTCGCTTAATTATTCCTTATTTTGTTTCTTTTCCCGTTTCTCTCGCACTTAACATAAATACCGAAATCAATTTTACAACGAGAAATTATTACACACATCGGCAGCCAAATTTTCGCTTAGTAACACAATGCAGTAATAATTTATTTCACTTATCGATGAGCAAATATTTCGTAACCTCACACGCCGCCTTCTTTCTCTGCCAGAGTGCAAACGGTAACTTTCTTATTCGCCCAATTTTTAACAAAAACAAACAAGCGACAGAAACGCGCGCGCAAGTTTTCCGTCGGAAAAGCTCTCGTCCGCGCCGCGCGGAGGCGACGCGCGATCCTCCGCAGCTCGGAATAAATTAGGGATACTCGCCCGAAGAGCGGACTTGGGGCCTCGGAGGCTCACCTCCGAAAAGGCCCCCGTACGAAGAAAGAGAGAATTGTCTCGTAAATCTCGGTGGAAACGAGCGTCGCTTCTGTCACGTCGCGCAACCTTTCGTCGGCCCGGCGGGTTTCTTTTTCGACGTTGCAAAACGCGATTCTTCTCCACACGCGCGTGTTTTTTCTCGCCGAGTGCGATTGTGCGCGCTTCGCCGGGATCACGTGGACGCTCCGCCGAGGCCTTTTTTCTTAATCTTCTTTCCGTACGCTTCTTCGCTTCGGTTTTTTCCCCCAAAAAAAATGAAAAAAAAATGAAAAAAAAAGCAACTCGAGTCTACATTTTTGCGCGTCTGCATTATTCTCCAAGCTGCTGCGCGCTCGTAACGTACTCTCTATTCATCAATGTTGTTACAATGTCTGCTCCTTAAAAAGTTATAAAGCTCAGTCGGGCTAAAAGTCGAATTAATCAAGAGCTGCATCGACACCTTTACGAATAGACTCGATAACCGAGACTGGAAATTTCAAGTGTTACTAATATTTATCTCTTTACAATTGTAAGAACTTCCGCTCAAATAAAAAGTCGTCGGCTGCCGCGAACAATTTACCACGAGGCATTTTTTTCTTTTCAAAAAGATATATATTCTCTTCCTGGCCAACGGATCATTTTTCTCGCCGCGAGAGATAAAGGCATTCGCGTGTCGCTCGCAACTTTGCGTCACCTTCAAATAAAACTCGAGCGCCGGCAGAGATCAGCGTGACATTATAGAGTACCGACGGTAGCCATTTTTCAATTGCACGCTCGCGACGTCGTTCCTCAATTTCACTCTGCTTAAAATATATGCGGATTCCTTAAAAATCAATAGTGGCTCGCAGTACCTGCGAACCTATAAATTTATTGTTTTTACTCGCGTCCTCCGTCCACAGATTTACCTCCATTTATACCACGGTAAAACGTTCGATTTTACTTCTCAAAAACTGCTCTTCAACGTACCTCTAATTCGACGGATAAAGCCGCGTCTACATTTTCTCCGAGGAACAGAGATCTCAAAAGATACAAAGCAAATAAAGCTCGGTAAAATTACATAGGCATATATGAATGGCCCGACAAAAGCGCAGGTATCCCCGACACTTGCAGCGCTTGGAACTTTATAAATATCGAAAAGGACGCAGGGCACGTAATAGCCGTGCAGTCGTGACGGTGCGCAGCCCAGGTGTCAGTCTATAGGAAATCAGCCGACGGGTTATCCTCCTCGACGCGCGACGCTCTCGCTCGAACAATGAGACGCGTGCACGCCGCAGCCAGCCGGGAGACTTGAGAAAACGCGCGAAAAAGAGAAAGCGAGTCGCGGGCTTTATGAAGATAGCGCTCGCTCTCGCTGGAAAAACAGAGTAGCGTACGGGTGAAAAAGCCGAGGAAGGCCGCGCGGGAGGGAGGGGGCGAGGCAAAAAGAGCCGCAGGGGTAGGTCTAGGACGAGGCTGAGCGCTCGAGCCGGGAGGGGAGGCGTAGGCGTGCGACCTGGAGGGGCCGAAGGGGGTGACGGATCGGGTGGAGCCCGCGGCCGCGACGCGCGATCGACGCATGCGCCCCGGGTGGGGCAGGGCGCAGGCGCGAGCCTCTCCAACACCCCCGCGGGACAATGCTCGGTTCACACCTACCCCGGCGAGCGAGCAAGGCATGACTCCTCCGCTGCAATCGGCCGTCGCGACGCTTGCGTACTGCACCTCTAGCCGGAGAGCCTCGGCGCCAGCCTATATCGACCTCGGGGAGAAACTACGTGAGCGTACCGTGCTGCTACTCTCTGCAATGTTCTCTTTGACAAAGTTCTCTTTTTACTCTTATTTTTTTCTGCCTTTCTCCCTTCGATCTTGCCGCTCTGATCTGTCCGCTTCCCCGTTGCAAGTCCAAGCTGGATCGTCGAGCCTTTTCCGGCAGCTCCTGCAGAGCGAGTCTTTCTTCTACAAGAAGATCATTGTCGCAGAGAGGCTTTGAAGGAAGTAGTGTACACAAGGTCAGTATCTATGTATTTGGGGGACTTTACGTCGATGAAGAAAAAGCAACGTGGCTCCTTGACGTAAGTGTTTCGACAGACTAGATTTCAAAAACTTGAGCGATTGGCACACCGGGGGGAATGCATTAAAATATTTTTGTTTTTTTTCGCCAGCTGCGTTATTAAGTAATAATAGCGACTTTTATTGAGAATATGTTTTCTTCTTGTGTTAATCTACGTTGTTAATTTATACACGAGTGAGATAATTTCGATATAAATCAAATTTACGGCGCGTAGCAGTTACGTTTGCTTATTTGTTTGTTTTATTTCGCGCGATTACCTTATTAGAAACTTTTGAAATCTATTAATATCCTTTTGTTTTATTCATGTACATAAAAAATAATTAGATTAGGCACATCGGTTTTCTGTATAAACCACTTGAATGAAGCTAGAGTCAATGAGTCCGTTGAACTGTGCGTAAAAGTGAAAATTATAGGTTTGGAGACATGTCCTATAAATGACTCATGAATTTGTATTTAAATCTGTTTAAAATTTACATCACAAACTAAGTAGATGTTGAATATCTGATTCATAAAAAGTAACGTAAGAAAAAGTCACTGTCAATACAATTTTAACTATATGCAGTGGTATAATCTGATATTCTCATTTGAATTGTTATGCATAATATTGTGTATTCTTTGACATCTTTGGAATATATAATTTATCGAAGCAGTTTTGTTTTATTATCACACTTTTAAGTAAAACAAATAATAACTATATTCATTCTCTGTATTTACCTCACAATTCAGAATATCTGTTAATTTTTTTCATTTTTTAATAAAAATGTTATGCTAAAGTAACAACAAGGTCTATAACGACAAGAGCGCGAAAACAAAAGATCATAAATTACACAAAATTCTTTACATCAGTCTAGACGATTGTTAACACGGAATATTTATTGTCAAAACGTACATGGTTCTTGACATAAACTTTTTATAAGCTAAAGCTTTTTGTTGTTCTTTCAGTATTGTTTTAAACTTAAAAGAACTATAAAACTTTCAAGCATATTTGAAATTAAAAACAATGTTTATGAAAAAGTATAATAAAATAAATAGTAAGTATTTTTAAACCTTTTTAAGTCTACTACAGTATCTATTCAAATTAAGAAAAATAATTTATTTTTCAAATTATTATTTTTCGTACGTCAGTAAAAATTAATACGTAATAATAAACTTTCAAAAAACTATTTGCATAAATCTTCAAAGCAGTTAAACGCCTTTTATTATTTAGCATTCGTGTTACATTATAACGCCACCATATAAATTAATTTCCGAGAGGTGTAATAGATCTTGGTTCGCACAGCGTGAAAAAGGCAGGAGGGACTGGCATCTGTCCATCATTCTGGTAAATATAAAAACAAATGCCTTCCAGTTATAAAAAGTAACTGTTGGGTCATTAATGGTATCATTAGTTTTATTCCTTTTTTTGACATTCCGAGCATTCTTTTTTGTCCGCTCAATCCTCGATGGAAACGTTTGTTTACAATTCCCGTCTCGGCTTTTATTTTGCAAAAATTTTGCAAAAATCAACACAAGCAAATTGCGAATTCTAATTGTTCGCCAAACTACACTTTTAATAATTTTTCAAATAACGGAGCCGCTTAGAATTGAAATTGACTTGTTTTACTCGAAAAGCCGCAGCCAGTGCTTTTTCCACTTGTCCAAGCTCTCGGCAGTCAGCTCGCCGTCAGCGCTGGAATCGCGCCTCTTTATTTACACGGTCAGCCTCTCCGCGGCATTCTTCGGATGCGCGCATTAGCGGAGGCGCGAACAGATGCTCGTGCATCAGCGCGATAAAGCATTGATTTAATAGCGAGACTCGCGCCGCGGCTTAGCAGGAGTTTTGTCGCTGCGCTTTGAGGCGGCTCTCCTCGAACGGACGTGGATACCTACGTGTGCGTCGGCACTTGCGGCACGCGTGCGCCGCGGAGGAAACAATTGACCGCCTCGCTCTCCGTCTCTTTCTCCGCCGCGCGCTCGTCCGACTCTGCCCGTCTTTTTTCTACTTGCTCGCTCGTGCGCGCGTCCGTCTCTTCCTTCAAACTCTCTTCGGCGATTCTCCCTCTCTCTCGATCTCTCGGCGAGCTTAATAAGCAACGCTACCTACATTCCATTTCCGGCGAAGTGACGTCACTTGACGAGCCGACTACCAGCGTGGCGCCGAGTCGATATACGCGTATTATAAACGCACACACCTATACGTGCACATTCCGTCTGCGATGCACTCTAAACTACGCTACTTGGCTCGGGGCACGATTCTCGGAGACTTCCCGGAACACCTCCAGAGAGAGAGAGAGAGAGAGGATTTCCATCGAGGCTCGCACGTGTGTGTGACTTCCCCGAGCGTGAAAGCTTATTGGCTGCCGACTTAGCAGGATATACGAGTCTTTTTAGAAAGTTTTTTCGGTGCATGCGCAGAGACAGAGAATGGGAACGATTGTTCCTCCTTTAAATGGCCTTGATTAATTGGGAGCGAGAGGCAGGCAGACGGGAAGGGTAAGGTGCGAAGGAAGAATGTCGCCCGAGCGCTTCTATTTCATTCGCGTCCTTTTCCGACACGCTTTGTCAAGGATGACGCAACGGTCATTACTTTATGGGCGTCGTGAAACACGATCGGAGGGACGTACGCTTTTTATTCCCGGGCTGATCGAGACGCGTCTCTCCGCTCTGTACTTTGTAGGCTGCGCTTAGCGAACCTCCCTCCCGATTCATTCGACGCTCCCTCGAAGCGAGTATCGAATTATTGCGCAGATATCGTTATCTTTGAAAATTATCGCCGCGGAGCTGAAACGAGCCGCCGCCGAAAGTGGAATTTTAAAGTGTAACAGTGTCGCATAAACACCTGAACGCTCTTACGCAGAGACTGACCCAATTTCGATTTTGTTCTCCGGTCGCTCGACGAGCGAGCGAAAAAAAAATCACTCTATGAATATATTAACCATAATTCAAATCAATCGTCTACGCGATTTCCTTGTGAAATCATGCATTGGCAATCGATGGCAGGTAATTAATATTTGCACACCGCGCTTTTACACCCGCGTAAATTATTGCCTTCCGAGTAATAAATCTAAGCGCTATTATCCTCGAGGCGACGCGCCACCGCCGCGGAGAGCTCTATATAAAAGTCCGATTTAACGGTGCATAATTGTCATCGCCGCGCACCGCATCCGCAATCCGTCGTCGTTTCGGCGAACGCGCCGACGCGCGCGCCGCACTGCAGCGGCTCGTTCGCGCCATCGCAATTTTATAATTAAGAAAACGGACGCAAGAACGTCACGGCGCGACATAGCCAAGAGACAAAAGGGCTCTTACGAGAGGCCATTTCGGCTCATTCTGCCTTATGAGCGTCATGAGATGAAAATTGCCGGCGCGCGATGTTAGCCAATTATAGAACTTGTGAAAAGGCCAGACCTCATTTCTTTTCTTTTTCAGCCTTTTCACGTGCTGGATTTGTTCCACTTTAGGTCGCCGAGGCGCGATTAATTTCTTTCTATAATTATAAATACTTGCAGAATATTGCCGTCTCGTCTAGACTTTTTTCACATACTGGAACGCGGTGGGCTGCTAATCGCAATAACAGGTTTGGCACAAGGTGAATGATCTATTATCATCGCTTACTTTTTCGACGGCAAATAAGGGTAAATATACGATGTGTTTTATTGAGCGCGTGATAATAGTTTACTATATTATCCGAAGCCTTTTCATAATTATCAATATTCCTTGAATAAAGTCAATTTACACAGCGGATTCTATAATGACGCCTCAAATAGATTTCGATTGCGGATAAACACTGAAATCATGAAAACAAGCCATTAAATCAACCTGCCAAAAACTTGACGCGTCAAAGGCTCTCGCACGTCAATTCCAGAAAATTTCTGGCAGCTCCTCCCAAAGACGCACCTCGAGCGGGTCTCGAGCGCGCGTCCGAGCCGCGAAGCCCCGGCGCTCTTCTCACGGTGCGCGACGTCATCGTCATTTTTTTCCATCGCCGCGGCTCTATTTCCCTTTTTCCCGAGCCGCTCTCCTCGGCTCGAGTTAAGTCACACTCGCGGCGCTCGTGCTCGCGCGAGCTCGTATACGCACACATTGCGCGGCGGCTAGTCGTCGGCTCGCCAATGGCGATCGGCTATAGGTGTGTGCAGCGGCAGCAGCCAGAAGGAGGCCTTGAACGTTGCTTCTCGACGCGGGACCCACGCGCGCACTTCTCTAGGAGTGCCTGTCGCGCGTGCGTGTGTACGGGGCCGCGCGGCGTTGTGTGTTGGTATTGCCGCTGCCGGGCAAAAGACAGATAAATAACTCAGGCACACGGCGTTGGCTAAGTAATCGAGCCTACGCACTCGCGGCTCGTGTACCTACACCTGCGAGAGAGCGGAGGAGAAAAGGCGCGCTGCTATTTTCCCCGCAGCGCAGGGCACCTCCGCGACATTCCCCTCCGCAGCCTCCCTTCCCGCGCGCCTGGCCCGCGCTTCTCCTCGTTTAGCATTTATTTGTCTCTCTCGGCCTGCGGGCTCGCGTCGCCGCTTCCCTCGGCGTCTTCCAATTGAGAGCTGCGCGCGGATCGGCGTGCCTGATGCAGCTGTCGATTATTTCTAAGCCTCTTAACGACGCCCGGCCGCGAGCTGCACACGTGCGTCCGCGGCGGCCACGTGCGACTGCGGAAAAATCCGCGTCGCTGGGTGTGCGCACGCGTGCAGGTACGCATGTACACTATCCCGCGGTGACTTGGAGCCTACAACGCTTTATACACCTGAGCGTCGAGCTAATCGCGCTCGATTCTTCCGCCGGCGCGGAACCGATCGAGTACAAGTGCAGCGCCGAGAGAACAGGCGCGCGTTCGCCGGGCTGTCGCCTCCTTCTTCTTCCTCTTGGCTCTCGTGTATTAATGAGCGAACAGCCTCGCGGCCCGATGAATGGGCCGGCCTGGCGAATGAAAGAACGACCGCGAGAGAATGCGGGACTGGGATCGGAAGCTGGTCGCCTCGGCTGGCTTCAGCGGAAATTTCAAGGTTTTCAGTAGTGTTTTTTTTCCTTCGATTTAGTTGTAAAATTTAGTCATTTTCGCCAGTTGAAGAGGTCCATTCATTAGGAGGGATTCCGTAGGAGAACGGAGAAAAGAGAGACTTTCTTATATGTACGTGTCGCGCGCGTCAGAGCCCGCGTAGGAGCGCGAATACGCACCGCTCCTAATTCTGACTCTTATAATCGTTACCATCTCTCTTCGTACAATTACTCTATTGTCTCTCGTGTATGCGTGCTCTCCGTCGGAGCTTGCCTCTGTCTGCCTGCCCTCGAAGTGACATTTCCCTTTCTCTCTCTTCTTCTCTATCTTCTAATTTTAGACCACGATTTCAGGTTACAATCTACTCCTGCCAATGACCGTTCGGACTTTACCCATCGATCGACGTATAATTTTGTACGACGAAGCCGATTTCAGCAAGTCGACTAATGGTCCGCTCCGTCGGCAATTTGCGCGAATCAGGGAAGGAGCCACGGGATCGGCGACACTCCGAGCGTGCAGGAAAAAGAGCCGCCCCAGCACGCGAGCCTCGTCGCCAGGGGATTTCCGTGATTTGGCAGCGGGTCTCGTGCGGCTCGCGGTGCGCCGCGCCGCTGAATGAACGAACGGCTTGCGCGCGTACACGCGCGGGAGATGCGGATGAACTGACAGACGGACGGGCGCACGCCTCCTTACTCACTTATGGAGTTAATTGAGGGCAAACGCGTCCATCTCCTAGCCACCTACTGACTAATCCGAAAACATTGCCCGCGCGCGTAAAAGCTCGCTCGGACGTCGTTCCTAAAGTTGGCCGGGGCCGCGCTCGTAAAATCTCTCTCGCGTCGCTCGCGAGGGTGGCGAAAACGAGCTCCGCTCCGACGCGGATTCGGACGCGAGTCGCGCCTCCGACGCGGTGGAAGACGCATCGCTTTTTGACATTGACGCATGATGAGCCTCGCGCGCTGACGCGCGCTGACCTGTGTGGCTCGATTCGAGGAATCTAATGCCCGATGAAGTAACGAGGAGAAAATTTTCACCGAGCATTATTACTTATATTAAATGTCGTGAGAAATTTAAGCCAACATTAGTAGCATAGACCTTAATGCTTATAGATTTCTATCTGTCCGACGTGAGTACTAATTAGTCTAATATTGAAAAATAGGTCGCAAAGATAGAACCGGCCAGGAGAAAAAGGGGGACAAGGATAACGGCGATCCGAGAGCGGAGAGGGTTACGCAGGAATGGATCGGCGGCTTATCGGCGCTAACGCACACCGGTTTCGTTTTTGCGCCGCGCGCTTATCTGCGCTCGGGAGCTGCCTGGCCGAGTCGGCGAAACAGACCGCCAGGAGAAGGAAGGAAGCTGCGCGCGCGCGCGCGCAGGGAAGATTTAAAGGGCAGATTATCATCGCGCATTAACGTCTCTTTCGGTTAAAGGCGCCCGGGCAGCAGCGGCCGAAGGGGCGTCACCTACGCGCACGTAAACCAGCCGCTAATGAGTCCTTTCGGGAGAGAAAGAAGGAAAGCTGCACGCCGCCGCTGCGAGGAGAAGGCGGCCGATTCGCGGCGCAGACATTGTGCGCGTGCTGTATATTAATTGATTTTGCTGACATTTTTTTAAGACCTTCGGTCGCATATTTTCATTGAATAAAAACGCTTTATTTGTCCATCAGAAATAAGTGCCTATTGTTTCTCTCCCAAAAGCATAAAACACATTTCATGTACTCCTTATCCTGATCGATTCCTGCCGTCAGAGTTATGAGCTCTGGCTAATATCCATTTGCAACGTTTGATATTATCTCGCTCAGGAGGTAAGTCAAAGGTGGGTATTGTTTATTATTGTCGTTAATCAATATTGATAATTTTCTTATTAATAAAGTCTGCAGGGAAAATACCTTATTTAAGGAGTATTTCAATGATTAGAAATTAGGTGATAATTGCTACTCAAGAATTAGTAATAGAAGAATTTCATTCAAATTGATAGCTTTATTACTTTTCTAAAAATTTTAATTAAACTTTCCAGTGCGTATAATAATCGTGATTTACATAATAATTAAAGATATGGATTAATTGTGTTTACTGTAGCAAACATAAAAGGTGATTATAATATCTGCTTAAATGAAGATGAATAGATATTTAATTGCATAATAATTTGGAAAATTTATTTGATCTTAATCCTACCCAGGCAGAAAATTAAGCATTTCACATACACTTAACGTATATTTTAAATGGAACCATTTTTGGCTAAAATTGATTCCTATAAATTGAATAAAAACTGGGAAGATCATCTTAAAAGATAACATATCATTACAGTAAAATATTCATGAGCAGACATATTATAATGGTGTGAAATGATAATAAATAATAGCAATCTGTCGTTTTTAAAGTTGGCTTAAAATTATTATAGCTAAAAACTTCTTAACGATTCTGCCAGGTTATCCAAAGCAACGGGAAAAAGTACCCAAATTCAGGTGAGAAGTTGAAAAATAAAATAAACCGATGACGTTCCGAAGCCGTTCACTCGAAGTCGTCGAATAGAGCCCAATAAATTACGACAACGGCGCGAAGGAGCTACAAATATTGAATTTAATTGCGGCAACATCCACTGATAATCCATTTGCAATGCCGCACGATGAAGACACAGGTGGCGCGGAAAGATCCCGCCTCGTCGCCTGCGCGAGTGACCTCGCGAAAAGCGGCTCGCCAAGACTGAACGCACACCGTCCCCGCGAAAAGTATCCAATCCCTCCCCGTATCGATTGCTCGAGCGTCGACTCACATCGGAAAAATCTGCACTCCGGGCTTCGGCAGACTCGACGGCTAAGCCAGCTCAGACGGTCTCTCAGACGCGCGAGGAGGCCGGCGCTCCTGCGGCTAATCGCGCGTACGCGAGACTCATTGTACTATTTTCCGGCTCGACTGCGCGAATATTCACGCGCATTTAGCGGCGCTCGCGCGCAGTGCAATTACGCGTGATGAAAGTATGCACGCGCGAGACACTCGCCGTCTCTCTCTCTGTCTACTTCTCGCACTCGGCTCTTTAATAGCCAGCGTATGTACGCACGGGCTCATTCCCCGAGAGCTCTTTTAACTCGGCGTGCTTTCTCTGTTTCGCGGGCTGCAGATTGCCCCGACGATCGCGTGAGAGAGGAATTAGTCGCGCTGCGCTCTCCGACTCGGTCGATGTGCGCCCTACTCATGACACTTCTGCGCGACAAGCGGGCACGAATGCGCCTTTATTAGTGAAAGTGTTTGTGTGTGCGCACTTGCGCCGGCGCGCGGCACTCCGGGCTCTCAAGGCTTTTCTTTTATTTTCTATGCCAAGTCGTCGCGAGAGCTCGCGAAACTGACCGTCAGCTCCGAAAATAAACCACCGGCGGACCTTCCATACTGTAAGTCTTATCTCGCCAGCAGGGACACTTGCTATTATTGTCAGGTAAGGATCGGCAAATGACTTTAACGCCGCGAGAAAAAAGAAAAGAAGAAAAAACGGAAGCGGAGCGGTAGCCACCCCTAAACGCGGACGTTAGCTCTCGAGGAGTCTTGGAGAGTCCGTCATTATTATCTTATCGGGGCTTTGGCGCCTGGACAAATAGCCACGCGAGCCTCCGCCACATAAACACTCATCAATTTGTATCAAGACACTCGCTCGGCTCTCGCTTTGTGCGCGGCGAACACGTCGCACATAATAGGCGCATAGGCCCGAGCGCCGGCCCGCAGCCGCGCGGCGAACAAACACGCGCGGGGTACATCGCTCGGGTACACGGCATAAAGCAAATAGGAAACTGGCCCGGCGCGTCCCGAGAGCTGCTCTCGGGACGCGCGCGAAAGATGTGCCTTGGAAAGGGAATCGCGGAAGGTGTGCGCGCGATGCACGGGGAGAGAGAGAGAGAGGAGAGAGGCCTGCACGCGCAAAGAATGCACGCGCGCCCGGAGAAAATGTAAATCCCGATACGGCGCAGACAGCGACGCCGGCCTGTTAAGTGCCGGTTCTTCCGCGACCTTCGCCATCATTAATGCTCGCTCTTGCTCCGTCTTTGTCTGGCGCGCAGCGGGCGAGAAAGTGTGCGTGAACGCGCGCACGCGCCGCCGCCGTCTCGTGCTCCGCGAGCATTCCGCGCCTCTGTGCGCGGGGTGTGCGTATGCGTGTGTGCGCACGGGAGAGAGCGAGAGAGGGCGATAAAACGTATGCAGATGAAAACATTTTATTTGAATGATAATATAACACTTGTTGATGCAAGCACGTTGGCTTAGCGGAGGCATAATAAACATTATGTAGATCTCGCGCCGGCAGCGAGCCGCTTGTCTGTGTATGCGCAGTAATAGGCAAGATATATGTGGACTAATACGTTATCCTCCGCTCCTAGACCTGCTCTCCGCGCTACAATACCCCGCGCGTGTAAGTGAGTCTGATTTCGACGAGCGAGCCACACGAATTCTATTAGCTGCTCGCGGCTCTTCGTGGGGGGCTGGGAGCAGCGGCAAAAATCCTAATTATTTTAAAGGCTCTCTCGCTCATCATTGCTTCGGCTAGTTGGCTCTTTTCTATTCCCGGAGCTCTCCCGCTTAATTGATCCACTTTCCTTGTTTGTTTATTTAGGCGCATTAAGGCTCCCTCTTTGTCTGCACTTAACTCCGTCTTGGCTGCTTTAAGTATTGCATGAAGCGTATATACCTCTATTTCTTTCCTCCTCTTCTCTCCCTCTCTCTCTCTCGCCCGCTGATGCTGTCTCATTAAATCTGTTTTTCTCTTTCTCTTTCTCCTTCTCTTTCACTTTCCTCGTCCGCGAGACGTTCATTCATTAAACGAGCGCAGAGAGAGAGAGAGAGAGAGCACGCGCATTCGCAATTTTATCGATACGCCGATCGACTTACTTCCCAAGACCAGCTTCGCAACGTTACTCTATATAGTAAGTGCTCCGCTATGAGAATGATTATCTATATACTAGCGTACTCTCGGTCTCTCTCTTGCTGCTCGACCATTTACCCTCCTTTGTTTTTCCTTGTCAAGACAAGAGTATAAATACGCAGATTGTGCACTTGCTCTGCTCTTTTGTACGTGGCACCTTATTTATCCCTGCATTGTTTGCTTAGGCCTTGGTAAGCAATTATTGAATCCATTTTCGATACACGACTTATCGGCAAAAGTAGTTGGTGATCGTGAAAAAGTTTTCCGATTATCTTGCAGTATTAATTTATATGTCAATGCTAATAAACGTTAATTGCTACTTTAGAAGAAAATTCAAGACCAAGCATTTATTACGCAAAAATTTAGTAATATTAGTCCGCACAATTTGAGTATGTTCAGCCAAATTAAATAACAAAAAAATACATTATTTTGTAGTAAAATTTCAGCAGCTTTGCTACCCTTATGCAGATGTATAAGTTTATGTAAATTTTAGTTTTTGTACAGAAAAATTAAGTATTACACTGAAAAAGATTTCTTGAAATCAAAGAAAGCTAGATTGCGGGCTATCGGTTAAAATTTTTTTTGATTCAAAGAAAACATTCTTTAATTTAAAGAAACCCCGTTTTAATGGAAAGAAGTTTCTTTAAAAAAAGAAAATTTTATTAAAAAAAAGAAGATTTCTTTCCATTAAAAAGAGGTTTCTTTGAATTAAAGAATGTTTTCTTTGAATCAAAAAAATATTTAACCGACTGCCCGCAATGAAGCTTTCTTTGATTTCAAGAAATTTTTTTCTCAATGTACTGTACGAATTTGTACAGTTCTCTAAAACAAGTTTTTGCAAAATTAAAAATTAAAAATTAGTAAAAAAATTTTATTAATGCAATCTTTCGCACTTGTCTATACGATCCAAAGAAAACTTTAAACGAACAATTGAAAAACAAAGCACTATTATAAAAAAGCAGAAAAAAAAATAGAAAAATATTTGCCGCAGGAGGAAGGGAATGCGTACGCTGGTAATGCATATGTTTGAATCCAGACTATCCGTTAGTCAAACGCGATAAGAGGGACAGAGAGCAGTGTCATGGCACATACAAGCGGATCGAGTCCTGCACTTGTGGGGCAGAGATCAACCCAGAACAGGGACTGCTCAACCGGCTAAGATAATAGCAGCCGTGACACGCACATGCACTACGAAAACCTCCATCTCCCTCTCTCTCTCCTCTTGTCAGCTGTAAATGCATAACACACATATTGCCGCACGCTATAAATCGGCCGATGTAGTTCGTTCTACAACAAGCATTGCTATTAGAACTAGTCCAAGTTTTCGAAATTTCCTGCTGGCTGCAAAACGTATATATTTCTTATGCTAATGTATACTGGATCTTTTTTATTTAGCATCTGCATATTTAGCATTGTTGTACACTTTTAATAATTTATTAGAATATCTGTGAAGTGTAGAAAAATAGTCAAATGATACATCGCTTCCGGATACTCGGATATCCGACTCGACAAGCTGGGCAGCTGCGTTCGGTTAAAGCCCGATTGCGTTTCCGAATTAAATGGTCGTCTCCGCGAGAGTCAGCTGTCAGCGTATCTGAAATCAGAAACCATTAATCTTAAAAACAGCAGTCCATTTCCCGCCAAGTAAAATAATTTTATCTTAACAAAATAAAAAGTAAACTTCATCTCTTGCTTCTAACTCTGCACAATAAACGCGTCGATAAAAGAAAAGCTCCCGCCAATCGTCTCAATCTTAGAAGGTCGCGTCAAGAATGCGCCCACCAACAGGTGCCTGCAGCCTTTTCCCAAATGTATACATATGTATAAGACCAAACGGTGAGAATAAGTCCCCGCATTCTACGGCCTATAATGTCCGGCAATTTTGATCAGCGAATACCCCTCCGGTCGAATTCCAGAGCCGTTTGTCCGATTACCAGTGAGTAGGCCACTCTTGTGAGCTGACCGTAGGTCATTCCTTCCTTCCGACTCTCGGTTAGAGGTCTACACGGAGTGCGAGCGAAGGAGAGGGGGAGGGGGGGAGAGATCCTTTGAATGAGGCGACCCCCCGGCCGACCCTTCTTCCGCTGCCCGGCCTAAATCTGACCTCTCTGTCTCTCTTTCGCTCTGCCGTTTGCAGCCGCAGTGATTGCGATCGGATGTAAATGTCATGCAAATTTTCGCGCAGGCCGAATAGATGGGAGAAAGGGGGACTTGTGGGCGTATAAGACATTCGGACCGCTGCACCTGAAAGTTCACACCTGCAATGAAGGGTTCAAAGACAAAATAGAGTGCAATTATTGCCCTAGTCATTCTTTTTTTTTAACTTCTAGAATTATTTTCATAATTATTATGTGTTGTTTCTAATTTTACCCTTACAATACGTTGCGTTTGTTGCGCGAGAAGAGTGTAAATAAATTAAAAACTAAAACAAATACAAATACGTAAAAAAGAATCTTCCTTATTAAAATCTGCTCGACCGCAATCTTTCAAAAGTATCAACCGCAACGTCGGTGTAACGATCAAACTCAGAAAAAAAAAACTCGCAGCCTAACAAAACCTGCCGAGGTTAAAAAAGGTTCATCGATTCCATTGCCCGCTGTTCATCATCCGTAATTCTCCATTAATAACGTCATCACTTCGTCAGAAGCCCGCGCCGGCCGAGAGCCGCCGAAATACTGACCTCGTCCACGGCGTGGAGAATCGCGAGAGCTCGAGCGGTCCACAATGCCAATCAATTACCGTAGTGTCATCCCCGGCGGGAGAAAAGCGAGAGCCGAAAGTCGTGCGTTCGCTGATGAAAAATTAATGTTGACAAATCGTTCGAGCTTCATTGTGACTCGGCGGCGCTCCCGATAATGGGCCAGGTTCTCGGCGGTCCGGTCTCTCCCTCCTCTCGCGTCGCATATAATGACGCCGGCGACGCGGGGCTTGCAGTTGCAGCAAAAAGCTTGGCCGGCTTCCTGAAATTTAATTCCTGGGCGGGAGGTGCTCTCTCTCTCTCTCTCGCGCGCGCGGCCGGCTTTTGTGGCACTGACTCGACAGACTTTCGCGCGCCGGGGAGGGTAAAACGTGAAGAAGAATTAGGCGATGGACGCGCTGCAGCGGGGCATTGTTGCCGGGGCGCATTAGCGCGCGTGCGACACGAGCTGCCACGCAGAAGAAGAGAGAGATGCGTCCTTCGCTCGATCCCCCCCGCCCCCCGTATATACCGGCTCACTCTCTCTCGCTCTGTGTACAAGCGCGAGAGCGTTTTTGTTGTTTCCTGCGCGCAGGGGGAGAAGCAGCGCGTGCGGCCGCTTTCCCGCTGCAGCGATTTTCCGTGAGCGAGGCCTGCTACCCCCCCCCCGGCAGTGCGCCCTGCTCAATTTGTCCCCCCCTCGAGAAGTCATACTTTTAAAACCTTATATACAGTTTCTTTCTGTTTTTTCCATTCTTTTCTGTTCTGCTTTTTTTTCAAAACCCCGATGTTTCGGCATTGTTGCCGTCTACGTGAGTCGTAAAGAGCCTTAAGTATCCGATTAAATATAGCAGTGGGTTTTTTTTCTGTTTTTATCAAGCACAGTTATTAATGGCTCAAAATATGTACAACGTACATAGCACAAATTTATTGTGAACGTTGCTGAAATTTCTTTGGATTTTATAAAAACTTTAGCTATTGAATTCAAGGAGTGGATTGAAGAGGGAAAAATTAAAATGATCCTTCTGGACTTGTTTTATTTTTTATTTAAACGACCCATTGGTGCTTAGTCAAGCGCCTTGCTCAAGCTTATGAAATACAAATAAAATAAGTTTTACAATTTGAGCGACGAACACGTCTAATATCCCAGCTAGACCGAAAAGTCGCTTAATTAAAAATTAAAACAAGTCCAGAAGTATCATTTCAATGTCTCCCTCTTCAGTTACGAACTATCGATTTTTTCGATCAATAATATAATAAACGAAAATATTTTTCAACGTTTTATTCGAAAAACTGCTTGTCAAGATATTCTAAATAAAAGTGAGCCAGAAATTGCAAAAATTTAAACAGGATGGTAAAGAACGAAGGAAGGGTACGCGTAAAGGCACATTGCAAAGGCCCAGTTAAATATCAAAGTGGCGGTAAATAAACAACACTCCCGTTTTCAGACTCTGCTCTGCCCAGCTTCAGTCCACGTGCAAAAGTAAAGGTCGCAAAAGAAGAACGTCGGCGAGGTGAGGCGAGCCGATCATCGGCTTTGTGGAGCCTCGGTGACAATGTGGTATTGTGGAGAGGGCCGTCCATAGTCTTTACCGGCCTCGTCGGGCTTTTTGTGCTCGGCCCCACGGATGTGCGACAGACGCGCGCGAGAGACGCGCGAAACGCGATGGGGTCCGACCGAAATCCATAGAGCAGACGCGGCAGCTGGCCGCGCCGCCGCTGACCCTGCCAAGCGAGCGGCTCACCTCGGATAATAATCCGAAGCCTAATATAGGTGTCGCGCGCGGCGGAGATAAGGCGGACGAGGGACGATGAGCGGCGCTGCAGCGGGGTGCGGGTCGACCGACCGGCCCTTTCCGCCCGTTCTTCTTCCCCTGCTCGCGACTGCTGCTCTCTAATAGGAGATGCGCGGCACTTTTCACGGCTCGTTTAATCGATAATTGTTTATCGGCGCGGTTGTTTTCGTGCCGGTGGATACAAATTTCATTCTCCATTTGACGCGATTAAACGGACGGTCGAACCTTTATATTCCATTTGACAGGAGTGGATGTGTATAATAAATTATGCTTTGGTAAAAATGGAGGTTAAATAAATTCTTTGCTACGTTACCCGATTTATGGAGTCTGCGGCAAGATTTTTTTCCGAAAATACATCTTTGAGACCGCATAATGTGTAATTTTGGAGTCCGAGAAATGTAACGTCATAAATTCTACAACTCTGGTTTCTGCTGAAAAAAACTTGAAGTAGGTCGGAACCTTATCCGAACCTTGATGTCACAGAGCGACGCGTAAAATCGAGATAAAAAATAATCACGGTGAATTCTCGAGCAAGAAACGCAAACGAGCGCGAGAAAAAAGGTAAAAACGAAAGCGAGCTTATATATATATCGAGTAAAATTTCTATATCCCGCGTTGCGTAATGCGTAACGACCGGTAAATCATACGCCTGTGTATCGCGCCTCGGCTCCCCGACGTTGATTGAAAAGCGTCAAGAACGCCGTATCGTCCGTAGCCTTCCCGCGCGCGGATCAAGCCCGGAGATGCGAGAGAGGCCGCGTCTTGTAGCTTTATTCGCAGCGGGGCGCGAACTTAAACGAGATCCTAAATACTCTCCAAAGCGAGAGAAAGAACGGCGCGGGTCTCTTGTGCGCGCCGGCGGTATAAAAACGCTGCTTATAAATCCGTAAAAGTTAAGAGATCGGGACAATGCGCCGAGCGGAGCGTAATAAGGGGCGTTTACAGGATTAATTTCCTCTCTCTTTCTATCGCTCGCTGTTGTGCTTCTCTCTCGGCAGGTAAGCGTATTTCGCCGTGGCGCAACGTGCGCCGGAGCCGCCGGGATTTGGTTATGAACTTGCGTGTGAACGAATTTAGGACGAGCTCTAAAATGTATCTTGTCCGATTTTTAGTGAGGATGTCACTTTCGAAACCGCGCCCCAGCCTTGAATCGCACGGGAGACTTTCTTAATACGCTCTCTGCCGATTTAGCGCCACTGCTTTCGTGCCGATATTTTTGAATATCTTATAATGTAGCGGCGATAAAAAAAGTATTAATTTTGAAACACCTAATTATTTCTCGTCCTAGAGAAAAACTGACAAACTAAAAATTAATTATTAGCATTCCAGAAGCGGTCGTTTACTCGGACGAATCTCAGAAAGTACGAAAGCCCATTACGCATTAATTGTTAATAGTCGGTTATCAAGTTATAAGCTCAGCGTCTCTCCCCAAAAAAAAAAAAAAAAAAAAAAAACGAAGACGGCAATAATTTTAGATTTGACACGCGTTATTCGGAGGCTTATAAGAAAAGGATTGAGCGACGGCCGATTTCGTGGATGTAATCGCTTCTGGAATTAAGAGGAGAGAAAGAAAGGGAGACAAAAAGGCGAGTCGTCGGCGGAGAGCTGCTGCCTGCCCGGCGTTTCGAAACGCTCTGCTCTCCGCGCGCGGAGAAAGAGAGAGGGATCGCTCTCCGCGACGGGGAATACATCGCGAGAATCGAGCGACGATCGTAAACGCGCGCGGACCGCCGCTGGCCTGCCACTGATTTTCGATCGATCGGCGATGCGGCGCGCAATAACCAGTGGCTAGCCGCGGCCCGCGGAGCGATCGCCGCCGAGCGATTAACAGTCGAACGCCGTTTAAACGGCTAAACACGACGTTTCGGAGAGCGTAATAGCTCGGCAATTATCGTGTTAGTAGCTATATTCCGAAAGCATCCGTCGGCCGGCCGCGTGTAGTGTACATGTGCGCGCTGTACGTACGCGCACCTTTCCCCACCGCGTATATAATTAAGTCTCGTTAAGATTGACCGGCGCGTAACCGCGTGAGAGTCGCCGCGATTCAATCACGTGTCCCTGAAACTGAGAATCACCGCACGCGATACGATCTTTCCGATCCGTTAATGGCTGCCTCGCACGGGATGCGCACTCTGACTCGTCGCTGCTCCGCTTCGTTCCTAATATACAGTTTCGAGTGTTTCAGAAATTCGCCGATGAAAGCTTGACTCCTAAATTATTCATCGAGTCGTAAGTTCGATTTTTGAGACAGCTCTTTATTGTCGGGCCGTTAAAATAATATACACTACAGGAACGATATAGGAAGGAGAATTTAATGAAGCAATTAACGGCGAGCGCTATTAAGGGCCCTTGTCTCCGCGCGAGCCAGACAAGCCAAACAAGAGAAAGGTCCCGATAGACAAAGCGCGAAAGCGCGAAGGAAGAGATAAAGGAAGTTAGCTCTCTCGGCAGGGTCAGGATCCACGTCCGTTGTCGCCTCTCCCTCGGAGTAAAGGTGAGGCTCGACGGGAGAGGGAGGGAGAGAGAGCGAGAGAGGTGTGCAGAGCTCGCGGCGAAGAAGCGGAGCCAACGTGACGGGGCCGCGGTCACCGAGAGCAGAGGATGCTGCTGCTCTCCGGCCGAGGTCAGGGGGAGACGCATAATCCGCCGGCTCCTCCGCCCGGCACGATCCTTTTCGGATGCGTCGCCGCCGAGAAAGCTGCCGGCCGGATTCCGGAGCCCGCCGAACGACGCGCACACCGGCCATTAACGCCTTGCATAATGCAGTCGCTTTTTTTCTTAATTGCGGGATTGCCGCGTGTACTTAGGTCGTTCATCACGCCTTGTTTCTGGATGCGAGAGAACGGCAAAAAAGTTGATAGGCGCTGCTGATATCAGCTGACGCGGCTTCGTTTTCCCGGTTAATTGAATGATTACGTTTCCGAGACACTGACGCACTTCGCGAAACAAATGACATTTTTATACAAATCAAATTTTAGTGTCGATTCCTTGTGTACGTAATTAGTCTTCATCAGCGCGAAGTGAAATATTTCGTCGGTGGTTACGTGATTCATGTAAACGAAATGTTAAGCTAAATTAATTGCTTGACAAACATTTTAGACATTACATAAATTCCGCGGTGTGCAAACTGGACGCTGGTCTAGATTTTCGACGCGTGAAAAGTTAAACGAGAATAAGCCGAAGTGAAGTTTTTAATAAATCTGAAGACGTATCATTTAATTCATTCAGCCTGTCTAATTGTATATTAGCTTGTAAAGCGATTCGTCATTAGTATTGTAGTCTAACGCTTAATATCTAAGATATGAGCATCTGTTCATTCACCTTAAAATTTCAATACGCAATTGTAATTTCAAATGACTAAGCAAGATATATTTAATCAACTGCTTGTACATTTGCGGTTGTGCAGAGTAACACATTATGCCGTATCTTACGAAGCACGGTAATAATTTATGAAAGAATTTCTAGAAAAAAAATTCTGAAGCAGAATGTTTACTGCTTTTTCGGCTGCTATTTCTGCATATATTTTTTTTTGTAAAACAAGCCTTTACGCAACTTGTGTGCTATTGTGAATGTGTAACTCGTTCGTAACGCGTCCCACGCCGTATCCTCTGAAGCTTATCTAAAAAAACTTATTAAATAAGGTGTAAATAATTTTGTCTATTATCCGCGTCGAATTATTAAAATTAATTAGACATTATTTTCCCATTTTTCAATGAAAATTTTAATCCGCACGCAGAGAAAACTTGAACTTTTTCTAGAATTGGTTACTGCGCAAAGCTCATTGTTGCATAACGTCTAACGGAAAATTTTGAGAAGACAAAGTTCTCTGGAATTGGAATTTGTCAAGCTCGAAAAATCTGCTGCAACCGGCGACTGGTCAAACTTTCCTCTCCGAAACGACGGAGCGTCCACTCCGCGCAGCCTCGAGAGCTGCACGTTTTGCGCAGCACGTCGAAGCTCGCGTACGCGCGCTCCCGAGTACACAATGACCAGGTCACGAGAGGTCGGTCATTAAGTAACGAAGAAAACGAGCGAGTAGCACAGCAGCAGCAAGCAGCAAGCAGCGGCGGCGGCGGCAGAGAAAGGCAGACAGACGTGCGTTTACGACTGGCAGTTGTCGCATAACGAAAGCGGACGATGTCGTCTCCTCCTCGGGTTCGGAGCCCACTCTGGAGGCTGCCGCTGGATGCGTACGTCATCGTGCCTGCTTCTTCGCTCGCTGTTTCCTATCCGGATGGTCGATATATGATTCGCGTCGGTTGAGCAGGCGTCGCGAATGCCCCTGTGAAACGTTCGGGCAAGGGGGTACGCGTGCGTGTTCCTCGGGTATTCTCGTAGGAGTGCCTCGAATTCCCTCGGCGCTCGGCGAGGAGAATCGCTTCCCCGGCGCTCGGCGCGCCTGAAAAACTGGATTGATTCGCAAGCACGAAGCGAGCGCACTCCTCCGGTTAAAGCGTTATTAAAAGCAAAAAGCGCTTGCATAGTTCCGAGAGCGAGAGAGGAGTGACGTAAAAAATAACGTGAGAGAGCGAAGAAGGTATAAAGAAGCCAGGCAATAGAGAGATGGATAGAGAGGAGACAAGCAGGTATACCTAGCCAGGAGAGTCCGAGCTCGCCAGCGGGTGCTCTCGATCCGACTGGACCGGTTTTGGCTTAGAATCCCTCTAGAAGCTCCTAGCCTCTGGGAGCTGAGCCCGTCTCTCTTTCTTCTCTTTCCGCCGGCGGAGAGATAGCCGCTCGTTACCGGTCGGCTTACGCGCCGGCAACAACACCTTCTGCCCGCGAGTTTCTCACCCCCCGCAGGAGAGAGAGAGAGAGAGGAAGTTTCGCACCGGGCAGCCCACTCGACCAATCATTTATCAGTGCAAGTGCGGCCGCTGCTTGCGCGCAGTCATTCTCTGGGCGCTGATTGAGTTTCCTCTTGTTTCGACGCGATTAACAAGGCGGCGCGGGGCGCCGGCGCCGACAGGCTTGTTAGCCGATGATTGTTTTTCGGACTGATGATTTCGTCTCGGTGCGGAGGCTCTGTATGGGGGATGCGAGCGCGCGAACCGGAAATTATCGAAAGCGTGCCAGTCATTTACTACCGAACGTTGCCGGCCGCGTGAATCGGCTTAAATAAGATAAATAGGCGTCGAATTATGCGCTGCTTCTTGCCGGGCCGATCATTTTTTACGGGGCGAACACTTGACTTCCTCGTTAGTTTTTCAACGAAAAACATTCTTTACCATTTTTCATTTTTAATTCTAATTTATACTCAAATTTTTGTTGCTTCTAGCTTTGGGAATTGTTGAAATCTTATTTTCCGCTTAAAGTTTTTGACTGCCGTCGTACTGCTTTATCGGTTCGTGATTCGTTAATGACACTTAATCACGCGAAAAAAATTGCAGTGCATTTATTAAGAGAGAAGGAAATAATTACATTTTGTAAATCTGGAACGGAAACATAAATCAATCGTTATTTCAATGGTCGCGAGCGAGTTTGCGCGAAAAAGTCAGGTATAGAAACCTTAGCGCCTCTTTCAGGTACGAATGTAAATCATCGTCAACAATACGTAGTAAAAATGTGGCAACCAATCAACAAATCTTAAATATAAATCAAGCGCATAAGCATGCGCGCATAATTTAGCTCTGCCTCGAATATTTCACTTTGACGTACATCGAAAATTTGGCGTTGCCCGCGAGTAAAGCACGTTGCCAAAAGGAATAATGGCCTGTTTCACAAACGAACTGACAAGTCGAGCGCAATCCTAGCAAAATGCGTCCTCCAAGCTTTCGTCTGCGGCAAGAAAAGCAGGCCGGCGAGAAGCCGCGAAGAGAAAAGGAAATATTCCGGAGGCAGCGCGTACCCTCCGATTATTTACTTTCGTGGCTCTCGGCCGACAGGCGGAACCGAAAGAGCTGGACGTTGTCGTCGTCAAACGGGACCGAAATCCAGTTTGAGAATCGAGTTCCAGGCTCTCTCGCTCTCCTGCGCGCGACGACGTAAACGCGCGCAGACTCCGACAAACGGCCCGGCTACGCAGCGGCTACGCAGCAGCTACGCGTAATAATGCACGTCGGCGAGCTGGAAAGCTACTGCTTTTCAACCTGCCCGAGGACCGCTGCAGGTGCGAACGGTAGGGGCTGCAGGATCGTGCGACGCCTTGTATTTATGCGCGATGCAAAATACTGGTCCGCGCAGGAATCGAAAGGTGGAGCGGAAGAGTTTACACGTTAAACCGGAAGTTTGCTTTCAAAGGCTCGGGGCCTTGCGTGCGAAAATGAATCCATGCTGATCATTTAACTGGTGGTAGAGATAAAAAATGGTATGTTTTTGGGTATAGGAAAGTTAGTTAGAGGCCCAAGATAGCAACTGCAGATCTGGAGAGTTAAAAAAAGTCCTGAAATTTTAATTGGCGGATCCGCAAAATAAGAGGGCAGAAATTTCAAAGTCGATGCCTTATCGGGTTTATCAGGCAGAACCGGCTGATAAATAACTCGGCGATCACGCGGAGGGCAGTAGCAGCCGCAGAGGGTAAGTATTATCGTTCCCCGGCTATATAACAGGCGGTCTCTTGCGCTCTCATTAGATCGAGGCCCAAACGGTAATTAAGCCTAACAAGAGCCGTCATTAGCACGGCATTACATAGTTATTATGGCGTCGGGAGGGAGTGAGAAACGTTCGATAATCACGAAAGAACGACAAAGTTCAAGTTCAGCAGCGGGGAATGAGATAAAAATAACGGGGCACTTTTTTTTCTTCTCCCCCCTACCTCGTTCGTCGAATTAGCATTTCAAATTTTCTGCATTTCCGAGCTCTGCTTTTCGAAGATTGCCCTACGCGCCGCATCCTTTGACGCGTATGTAGGTCGTTCTTCGGAAAAGAGTTTACAAACCGAAAGTGAGAATAAAGAGGTAAGTTACGAAATTATAAAGTCGAGTTCCGAAGGAATGAATTTCAAGAATGAAGAGCAACACCGGAGGCACTTTGAAGAGTAAGTTCGTATAAACGTTTGAAGCGTGTCAGGATGCCTACACAAGTACAGCTTGCGTGCTAAGAAGCGACCAGAATTCGTGCTTTCACTCTGGGTACCATCAAAAAGAAAACTAGCTTATCCTTTAGTTTCTTAAACTTCATAATGCTGATTTGAAAAAGTGAAGTTGTTTATAATTTTGAAAGCAAGGGCTCGGCTTTCTTTTTATAAATTTTTTAAAAAACTGAATTATCCACCGTTTGTTTCAATTTCCCTACTAACAATTCATTATTTAAATAATTCATCAACATCGCAAGTGAAAAAGGAAAGAATCGCTTCGAAAAAGCAATAAAAACCCGCGGGAAAGAGAAGCTCGGAGGAGAAGAAAAATTCGCAGCTGCACTTCACTGTAATAGGAAGCGCGGGGCAAGAAATGGGTTAACGACGTATAAAGTCAAGGTCGAAGCGAAGTACAGAGCGCGAAGAAAGAGAAAAGAAAGAGAGGGGAGAGAGAGAGAGAGAGGGAGAGACAAGAAGCTCCGCAGAAAGTGCATCAGCGGCAGCTTCCCGTCTGCAGTCGCCTCCTCTTCTGCCTCGCAAAGAGGCAACCCTTTCATTATAAGTATATCTCTCACGTATAGGTCGGTAGGAGCCCTCGGTATGGCTACGGCGTACCGTGCAAGGAGCCGGGACCGGAGCACGGACGGTATAATGATATTAATCAGGGCAGTGTTCGGCTTCCTTAAAATTGCCAGAAGGCTCAATTTCTCACTTAAAGCGTAATTAGAGTATGCTTTCTTCGTCGGCGCTGCTGCCGCTGCTGCGCCGGATCCCCGCTGGACGTGCCTATCGGTATACGAGAGCACCAAGTATAATGCGCGACGGGGAATTGGACTTTCTTCCAAACATAACCCCAGGATACGCGACCGTTCCGTAAAAGACTCGCAGCGAAATTGCAGTTTCCTGATTGTCGGTCTCCTCTCTCTCTCTCTCTCTCTCTCTTCCCTCCTTCTTTCTCTCTCTCGTACGCAGATGCTCTCCTCGGCCTTGAATTCGATCGGTTCGGATCTTCTTCCGAGCAAAATTATAGAGGCAGTCTTGATCGATCGAGTAAATAGCTAATGTAGACCTTAAAGTCATTTTATCCAGTGCCGAACGACGTGAGAAATTCTCTCCCGAGGAGCCGGCGCGGCGATTGATTTTTGTCGGCGACCGTTAAGCCGCCGGGCAGATAAAAATATTCGGGAAAATATGTCACAGATTTTTACCGCGAGCTTAGCGTTAAAGAGCCGTTACCTTGAGAAGACCGCGCTATTTACTTTAAGCGTTAAAACCCGTCAAGTTTTTCAGCCGCCAGTCCTCGCGGCGAGCGGCGCAAGCGGAGGCTGTTTTGATATCCATCGGGCTGGTTTCCAAAAAAGAGAGAAAAGGCAAAAAGCACACCGTCTCTCTCTCTCTCTCTCGCGCGCGCGCGCAGGCCGTTTCGCGCAAGCACCTCCGCGCGGCCGGCAGAAAAATCCCTTCTCATAAGAAGAACCGGGCCGCTGGCGGCAGCTCTCGCGAGAGAAAGGCGGCCTTTGTATACGGGGGAAAACATTCGGCGCCATGTATATATAAGACGACTAGAGCGCGCGAGAGGAAGGAGAGGCAAAAAGTCCTGTCGATCGTTAGCAAGGTACAAATTTCGCCATTTGCAGCAATAAACTTGCTTGAGCCGCTTGTAACTTCTTCTTATGGGAGGCATGAATAATCGCCTTGTTAGCCCTTATGGGCTATAGCCTGGGCTGCCTGCAGCCTCATATGAGAGAAACAGAGAGAGAGGGGCGGGGGGAGGGGAAGGGGAGAAGAAAAAAATTCCGAACACTACATGATACGCCATCGACATTGCGTAGGAAACGAGTTAAAGCGATGGACCGACCGGGAGGCCAGGGGGGCGCGCGCTGCGTTGTACCTACACAGCGACCGATAGCCGCGAGAGCACAAGCCGCGAAATATGACCCACTCGCGCATTTATCACCTCTTTTTTCCTTTATCTCCCTCCCCGCTTTTTCACTCGTCCGCTCTCCGCTCGCTTACGTGCCGCGCGGCGCGGAGCTGCTCGATAAGCCCTAGCCCCCCGCTTTCCTCGCCAATTTTCCGTCACCCGAGGACTCGGCCTACCTCGCCAGTGAGTAAAGCACTCGAAATAAATATCGGGGCCAGGGATAAATCAATAGTCCCGGTCGACAGGCCGCGAGCGTCTCTCGTGTTTATTCGCCTTTCTCGATAAATAAGCCTCGCCGAAGGGATAAGAAGAGCAAGTATAATACACGCCGCGCCGCGGCTCTCTCGAGTAAAGCATCTTCTCGCTTTCGGCATCGGCGTAACTCGGCGCTGCGCCGGATTTTTCCGCGGGACATGCGCAGGTATGCCCGCTCTCTCGCACGCAAGGACGTGCATAATGCTCGCGCGCGCCGATAGAAGTCGCGTGGCCTCGTATCTTACGGCGAGGGCACCCAGGGGGTCGAACGACGAGCGGCAAATGAGGAGACACACTGTTTTATCTTGTAGCCAATTAATAATTCCCGCCGCTTTTCGTCTCCCTCTCTCTCTCTCTCTCTCTCCTTCTCCGCTGGGAAGCGCGCGCGGAGCTTTTACCCTCGCGCGCGCGACCGGATAGATTTCTCCTCCGAGATATTTGCGCGAGGATAAACTTTTGTGTAGCTCCCCGCGTGCCGCTGAAGCTTCTTTTTCTCTAATTAATACATATTTCATGCTCGCCTCTCAACGAGATAAACAGTCGCATTCAATTTTAAAGCCCCGACGATTTATGCTAAGTAGTATCACTTCATTTTTTCTATTACATACCGTCCGAGTGTCATTTTGTTTGAAATAAGCGCTATACACCCTGCCCGATGAATTTAATTAAAAAGAAGAAAAGATTCATGTTACTGCCTCGCGCTGAATAACGCCTCTAAGGACTTTAAAAAGTTTAGCGAGCAAGCGCACCTCCATCTGCGCGACGCAATTAAGAAAGGGTTTCATTTTTTTCGCTCGCCGGTACTTTGATTTATGCTTCATTTCCTAAGTCGAGTGCAAGTGTCACCGCGCCGCCTTCTCTCCCCGGACTGCAGCACACCGATACACTTTTTAATTCGTGCCCGCGGGGCTATCGAGTTTCATTCTCGCAGGCAGGAGCCGAGCTGCTTAATAATAAACGCCCCGTCCACCCTCGGGGAGAAGCTTGGGAAAAAGCGCGCGGTTAAAAAATTTCGAATATATTTACAGATTAAAGAAACTGGAGCAGTCGGGGATTTTTCCGCGCGGCGGGCCGATATATATATTTGCAGTTCTCGGTCACGGGGGGGATCAGGATGCATGGAAAAAGAGATAGGGGGGAGCTCCTGCGCCCTGGGACAGGCGGTTTCGGCTCTCTCTTGGCTTATAACTCGGGATTTGCTGTTAGGAAGGAGCGAGGTAGTTGACCCCCTTGGCCCTCCCCCTCGCGAGCGCGCGCGGCGTTATACCGCGCGGGGGTTATGAAATGGCTTTATGGCAGATCAGAGGCTTGCTTTAGATTGCATAAAGGGGTAGGCGAGAGCGTCCGGGTTATAAGCAGACTGGCAAGCTCGTCCAAAGGCGCCGAACAGCCCTAGGCGGGAGAGAGAGAGAGAGAGAGAGCTGGGCCGTCTAGCTTCTACGGCCTGACAAGAACACTGTCAACGGCAACATTCCCGAGCGAAGATCTACGACCGACTATTGCCCTCCGCCGAGAGTCCTTCGACTTCAATTAACTCCGAACGGCACGAACCTCCAAGGACTTTTAATTGCGCTTGCAGTCAAATATTATTTTTTGCGAGGAGCACCGCTGCTCGCGGCGCTGCTAATTAACGATATATACGCATTCGATGCGTTGCTCAATTTCTCGTTTGCTGGCGGGGAAAAAGGTATTGGGTTGGGAAATCGGCGATGATGAAATGAATTTCGATCTTGGGGAATCTCCGAGTGCGTGTACGTTTCGCCAGCGAGAGACGCCGCAAGCACAAAGAAGCGTTTTACTTCGCGCTCGTTGTCACTTGGAGTTTTAGCAGGGCTTTTTTCGAGATGATTCACATATCCAGTGGCGTTTACGCGGGAACAATAGAAAACCCGCGCGGCTGCGTGTGCGCAAAACCAAGAAGGCGTTCGCATTGTTAATCGAATAAAGTTTGTATATTCTGAGGCTTAAACAAGCATGCTCTCGCTTATAAGTTCGTATGGACTGAGCACCTCTTTTGTAATTCCACCTAGCCAGCCGTGGGGTGGCTAAAGCTGACGCAGTGTGGGGTAAAGAGAGAGAGAGAGAGAGAGAGAGAGAGAGGCAGCTCCGCCAGTGGTGGTGTATGCCCGGTAGCCAATTCCCGACTCTCTCTCTCTCCCTCTCGCTCTGGGCTCGACTCGGTGGGTCCATTCATCGCCGAGCACTACGTGACCGGTTTACCAATCCACCTCTCGCTCTGCCAACACACAGGCATCTCCTCGTCTATCTATCCGTACTCCCAGGCATTTCTGCGTATAGGTGCGCAGCTCACCGACCAAACAACCCCCCAGCGGAGTTATATCGACCGACAGCCGCCTCTACTCTCTCTCTCTCTCTCTCTCTACCGAAACTCGCTCCGGCGGACTGGCGAAAAAGAAGCGACCGAAAAAATAAAATGGCTAAAAATTTCCGCAGTTAACGACGTTGCTTGTGAAAAGGCCGCCGAGAGTTGCAGAAGCCAGTCGATCCAGTTTTCGGTGATTTTCACCGCGACTTTGGCGAGTCTTGGGAAAACTGAAAAAGGGGATCGCGGCCTGTGATAAAACTTTTGAATCCCTGGAAACTCGGTCAGTTTGACGTAATCGGACTGACAGGCCGACTGTCCCACTGATGACGGCTTGAATAAAGTATAATATAATATTTCAACCGAGACTTTTACTCTCTGCTCTGTTCTGCTCTTCAACTTTACTGACAGCTTAATTTAGGGACTCGCGCTGGATACGCGTTACTTTACGTAATTTGTATAGACGAGTTAATGTACAATTCCCAGGCAGAAGCAAAGCAGAAACACGTCAACGCGACGAAATATGCATTTTTAAATATCGCTAAGAGTTCAAAGTTAAGTATTAGCATACATATCGATTCACCCGTTAGAAATAAACCATCCTTGGAAAGAATAAAAAACCTATTTGAATCTGACGCGTGACGACAGCTTTCGTCAAACAGCCAATGCAAAAAGGCGTCCTCATTACAAGAACCGTTTGAAGAAAGAAAATCAGCAGACAAAGACACGAGAGAGAGGGAGCAGTAAAAAGTTGATCTCCGATTGGCGAGTCAGAGCCCATCTCTCGGAGTGGTATAAGGCGCGCGAAAAAACAAGCGATTCGCGAGGAAAGAGAGAAAAAGAGCTCGCTCGCGCGATGATTGACTCTGCTCGCTTTGTGTCGCTGACTCGGATATATTCCTGATGATATGTTAATGTATGGACCGGGACTGTTACAGGCGAGCGTCCGCCCGGCTCCGGAGGGTGGTGTCGAGAGGAGCCGCGTATTGTCATTGTCGCCCAGCCTTTTTACATCTGCATACAATGCATCACGCCATCGCAATGCGCGCGCCGCGAGACGTCCGCGGGGCTCCTCTCCGTCGTTAATATGGCCGCCCATAATCGAAATTACAGAAAGAGAAACGACGAGCTTGACGAGCGAGCGCATACCTACGTCGGGCGCAACCGCGACGCACCGAAAATTCGTATGCCGAGGCGAAGGCGTCAATTGCCCTTAATTTATACGACGATGGCGCGGGTGCCCTTTCATTGCGAGGGCAGCGAGGCGGCGTAAGTAAGCCTCTTAGCGGCCGATGGCTGCAAGAACAATTGAAAATGGCTCAGTTTTTTGCTCTCGATCGAGCAGAACCGCGTCTTGTTTGGTGCTGCGGATTACTGTATTTGTTTGGAAAAGGAACGGCCGGCAAGTAAAAAAACAATAGGGCAGTAATAAAGGGTAAAACGGGAAAAGACATAAAAGCTGCGGGCCGATTAGAGGAGAAACGTCGAGTGCATCGTAACTGTTAGTCCTGCTTCGTTTTCAGCTGAATGGAGGCAACAGTTGCGGTTTATGAAATTAAGTCAGCCTCGACGACCGAAACGAGCGACACATTCTATTTCCTCCCTTCCCCGTCTGTCTCCTACCCTAACCATTTTCTCTGTCTTTCTCGTCGCTCGCCTCTCTTTTCCCCCTTTAGTTTCAACTCGGAGCAAGGCTAAGCACCGTATCTATATACGCTCTGCTTAAGAGTTCTGCAAAATAAATCTCGCCTCGGCCTTCTTTTTTTCGAAAAAAAAAAAAACATTGAGGGAAAAAATACTTTGGTGACTTTTTTCACGCAAGTAACTTTAATGACTTAATTTTGATTTTTAAATCGACCAAGCTAATCGTGGAAAATTAAAGCCCGCTCAGATTCCGTACGATAACTAGAATGTTAATTGTGACGAAAAACACAGTATTCCAGAGGCAACATCGCACAGCAGAGCCGCCGCGCAGTAATATACCCATCAAAATCCGAGTTTCCGCGAGAAAAAAAAAGCGCCGAGTTTAACGCCCCAGCCGTAATACAGCATGAAAGTTGCGCCCTGCAATGTTCCGCGCGTTAATCCATCTGCCTGCTCGTGTACGCGCAAAAAATTGAGCTATCAAAAAATCCGGAGCATGAAAACAGCGCTCCTCTCGCGCGCATCCTCCTCTCTCTCTCTCTCTCTCCCGCTTCACGCAGAGGTAGGCAAGGCAGGCAGGCAGGCAGGCAAGATTGAGGAGAGGAGAAAAAATGAACCGGCCGCGAAGAACTCGGCATTTTTCAAGTATTAATTACCGAGGAATTTAAATTTAGCGAGACGACTTCCAAGATTTCCATCGCGATTAACCGCGGCGGCGGCGGCGGCGCTCGGGGCCCGAGGCGAATTCTCTCGCGTGCTCGTGGTGAGCCCCCTCGAAAAAGCCCTCTCTCTCTCTCTCTCTCTCTCTCTCTCTTTCTCCGTCGCTCGTTCGCTCTCGCTCTCGGTTCCCCGTGCTGCTCATTGCGCGGCGACGCGGGCGACGACTCATTGTGGAGCGGTCGCCCTGCGCCGCGCGGCGTGTATTATATCTGCGCCGGAGCACGAGCCCGGCCACTTTTATCTCTTCTATTAACCCCACGAGGTAATTAAATTAAATGATCCACGGGCACTCGATCATCCGCCGCTAGAGAGTGCCGAGCCCCATTGCCGTAAGTACCTATTTATTCCCGGTCGCCCCTTCCGCCTACTGCGCGCCGTGCAAGCCGATTTGTATATACATATCACTTTTAATTTCGCCTTTTTAACCGATGATTGGCGCTCTTTGCTTTCGCCGGCTTTGGGGGGGGCAGGCTCCGCAGAGTCTTTACCATCTCGCTGCTTTTTCCATCAATGTATCTCGTACACGAGAAGCAGCCCTAAACGCGATACACATCTAGTAATTGAGTTCAGAATTTCTTTTTCGGTGAAATTTTAAAAACTAAAATGTAGAACGTTTTAATGGATGTATCAGCATACATTTTTAAAGATGTACAAGTATTTAATGCTAATTTAGGCGCATTTAAGGATGAATTTAAAAATAGGTCCCGCTCGAAGAAAATTTGAATATTCATAAAATTTGGAAACGCAGCGACAATTGCTTAAATTTAATTGATAAAAGTCCCTGCCCAGCATGAATTCATAAATGTTTTACCAGCAAAACTCACAGCGATTACTTTTAATAACCGTTTCCTTTGGGCGAGCATATAAATCTTTGAGCGGTGTCAGTCAATATTTCCCAAAAGAAGCAGTGACCTTTCGCGCGCTTGCTCTTGTTGCAACATATGCATAAATTCCCAGTCACTTGGAGTATAAATCAGCGGTTCCTCGACGCGTGAACGACATCGGCATTCCACCTTCCCAAAACCGATGTAATCTCATTATGAAAGCTCTATTTGGTTAATCAAGCGGGGGGAGGAGGGGGGGATGTACAAATTATGCGCAGCAAATTTATGCCACCGCCGAACGGTATTCATGCCCCGAAACGCAAAACAAGTATCGACCCGATCTGCGAGGAGTAGGCTAGGCGCCGCAAAAAACCGGCGCATCCGAGCAGCAGCCCATCTCTCGCTCGCCTCAAAAAGCAGGCGCCTCTCGGCAACGCATCGGAACGCGGAGCGCGGCCCGGCCGCAAAAAATGACGACGCGTGCGGGGCGACGCGCGCTTTTTCCTTCGCTCCGCTGGGCGAGCAAAAAAAACGGCGAAATAGCGAAGGATATCGGAAGGCTCGGTCGGGCTCCTCTAGCCCTGCTCTCTCGCGCGCGTGTTAGACTGAGGAGGGGTGGCGCTCTCCCTCTCTTGCTCTTCCGCGCCCGGCTGAGAAGTTCCCTCGGGAGCTACGTGCCATTTTGCATAAATCGCGAGACACCCCGCGCGCGGGCCGAACCAACGGGGAGATTCCAGGCGGAATAGGCTAAACCCACGTAGCTCGAGCGGGAGGAGAGAAAAAGGGCGCAAGACTGTAAGGGAGGGAGAGAGAGAGAGAGAGAGGAAGACGAGAGGCAAGTTGATATCCTGTACTTACTACGTTCGGCTCGATGCAGTCTTTATCTCGGGCGCATATCCTAAGGCTCGTAGGAGACCGAGTATAATATAGAGAGCGCCGTGGCCAACTGGGAAGCCGCGGCAATCTCCTTCTTAGCGTGCAGACTTCATTTGAATTATGCGAGCGAAAAATTGTTTTTTTCGAGCCTCCCCGAAGTGTCTTTCCGCCTGCTACGCTCCTCCCACGCCCGCTTATACTCATTCGAATTCCTCGCCGAGCTTTTTATTTACTATAGATGGTGTGTGCAAATGCAAATGCGCGCGAGGAAGCTCCGAGGCGACTAAGTCCTCGGCGCTTCCAAGGATTTAAAAGCAATCGTTTCGCCTTCCTTCCGGTGTTTTTTTGCATTACGATGTAAATCATTTTGGGCACGTCTATTTGGGTTGACGAACGTCTTTGCGGGAATTTCGAGTATTTACTCGAAAACGTGGAAACATAGAGGCATATAAGCCCTAACTACACGGATTCGATGAATGTTATTTACATATAAAGCTCAATTACGGTATGCATGAAATTCATATGCCGGAGGAATAAGGATAAAAACAATAATTGAACGTTCCCCTGCGCACCGACGGATTAAAATGTTATTTTTCAGGGAACGTCGTTTTGCAAAGAAAATTTCTAAAAATACACCCGAGACAATAGGGCAGCACTAAACTTCTCCAAAATCGCGTAAAACGGAAAAGCTTAAAAGAGTCGGGGCATTTGCGCAGGTTGAAAAGGCTATACGCCGACCTCGGCGCGCAATCTTAGTCGCAAAAACACATGGCTCTCTCTCGCTGCAGCTCTCGCCAGGAACAAAGACTCACCTGTGAATTTGTAGTTTTAGAGCCGAGGTGAGTTATTGATGGAGATAAGCCTAACACCTCTTTGGAGAGAGAGAGAGAGAGAGAGAGCGACGGCGGCGGCGCGGTGCGAGGGGTGCGTCGAACGCAGTTAAATTCCGCGAGAGCGCAAAAGCAGCGAAAGCGGCAGCGGCAGCGGCTCTCGGAACTACCGCAGCGCAGGTCGTCGCCGCGGCTCGGCGGCTTAGCTCAACAATAACCACAATATGCCTCTCTCTCTCTCCCTCTCTCAGGCGGTAACAGGGCTGTATTGTTTTATAGCCGGCGCGATAACTTGGCCGTCTCTCTCTCTCTCTCTCGGCGGCATCCACGCGGAGGGAGAAAGAGAGAAAGCGCTCGGGGCTCGAGGAAGGGGGTGGGAGGAGGACCAGAATGAAATGGAACAATAGCTCAGGGTGTAGTTAATGCTTATGCTTTCGGCGGAGGGCTTATGCTCGGCCGCCGAAGCTCTACGAAATTGTAACGCGCTGGAAATTGCAGAGCTCTAGCCAGTTAGGAAATTTCGCAGGAGGTGGGGGCCAAAAGAGTTCGTCTGTCCGCTGTAATTTTGCGCTTTCGACTATCGACGAGTTAGTTTGAAAATTTATGCGCGTCCGCGGAGCAGCTTTTATGACGGCCGTCGCCGCCGCCGCGTTATTATACGAGGAGGCTTTTGAGAGTTTTCGCTAAAAAGTTTCGATTCCTGATTATGTGCCTCGCTCTGCGGCTCCCTAAACCGAGAGCGCGCAGAAATTGTTTTCTATTTTATTAATTATTAGCTTCGCCCAGCTGGATGCGCGTCTGCAGTTTGCGATATACGAAGGATGCTTTTTCGGAGAATCTCGCTGTAAAATTTGCATTTAAAGAATACTTTAGACTTCTTTTTATGAAAGAAAATAACAGATTCGTTTCGTTGGCTTGTTTTAACTATCGCAGTTTTATTTAATAATTGGAAGAAATTTAATAATTTTCAACCATCGACACTTTTAATTGATTCTCTAAATCAATAAAAATCGACGCACTACGCATTACTTAATTCATGCACAATAACGTCGGGGAACTGCCAATGACATACAAATCGTCGAACAAAGGTGTTTTTTTTTATTGCTTTGCCACCTTTCATTCCCAAGGACTGACATTCAGAAGGAAGAAGGCTACGCCTACGTTTCCGACGATCACCGCGCCGAGAGTCGTTACTCCAGCAGCCCACGATCTCAAGCTCCTCGCGGTAATTTTTCTAAACAATCCAAAACTCCGGGCGCATTAGCTCCGATCCCGGCGAGCTAAGAAAATTTGATCGAGAGAGCCGAGAGAGCAGCTTCTCAGCTCCAAGAGTGTATCGATTACCCGGCGGCCAGGTCCCCCCGGCGCCTCGAAGGAAAAGTTCGTTGGCGCGTATACGGAATTTGACCCACTTGGTGTCCGCGTGGATTTCAGGTGCAGCTCCGCGCGCACGCGGGGAACCTTTCGGGAACGGGGGGGAAGGGAAGCCCGGCACACACCGGGCCATCTCCGATCGAAGAGCGTATCACTCGGACGCGGAGAGCCGGACGGGGCTTACGCAAGCCCTCATACCTATAACTTAAGATTAACCTCGCTTAGCCGTTTCTAGCTCTGTCTCCGTCGCTCTGACTCACCCGTCGGCGAGCGAGAGAGAGAGAGAGAGAGGCTATTTCGGCTAGCGAATGAGGACATTTGACGGGATTAATTTATGTCCACTTTGGTAACCGAATGCTCGATACCGACGTGGCCTCTCCCGCCGCGGGAGAGGAAGAAACGAGCGGGATAGAGAGCCGGGAGAGAGAGAGAGAGAGGAGATGATGAGACGGTAAGACAATAAATTATATGGAAACGTAACGAAAATGCGCCGGCGCTCGGCTTTCGGGGACCTTGGATACACGTAAAGTGGAGGACGGACGAGAAAACTACATGGTTATAAGCGCGCTGCCGGGCCGAGATGGATACTTATTCCCCTTTTTCGATTATTAGTGCGGAGAGCTCTCGGCTGTATGGGTGGAGTTGCTCCCTGCCTCTGTCTTCTCGCGGTGGAATTCCCCCCGAGAACGTGTGATTTTTTTAATTCGATTAAGAAGAATGTGTTTTCGTTCGTATAGGAAAATATTTCTATCGGGATGTTATTTACGAGGTCCCGAAAATACCTTCCAGTACATAAATCTGTTTGCTTTATTTCTCCAGAGAGGCGACCCGCGTATAAAAAGCATTAATTTGATAAGGCCGCACTTGTTAAATAAATCGAACGAAATTTGTTCAATTGTGAAAAAGGTCTCGAGCGCCGAGAGACGATATAAAAAGGACGCTGAGCTTTTTACGCAGCTTCTCTAGGAGAAAAAGCAGATAATTTATGTGGGCTTGCTTTTATTAATCCCGCCGACGGCGACCTACACTCCGCGCGGCTCCGGGATTGTGCAAAGGTCTCGGAGACATCTCGGGCCGGCGGTAAGAACTGGATGCTTTCGACGGCGGAGCCAGCGCGACGCTCGGCTTGATTGATTTTTCCCCTCTCCTTTTCGCCGAGATTACGCCTATCTGATCCTAAGTCAAATTAGCATAATTGACGCTGGCGCTGCGGCGCGGCGGCGCGCATTTCTATATTTACGCGCGCGCGCACACGCGTATAATATACAGGTGAAGGTGAGCCGTTTTCTCCGGTGCTATCGGACGAAAAATATATGAGGGTAGCCACGTCGCGGATCGAGGCTGACTCGGAGGGGCCCCGAAGGCTTATAAACGCACAAGTGCGATATTGCCGGCAAATCGGGAAGTTAAATTTCCAACTTTACGAGCGGCCCGACACCGCGGAATCCCATTCCCATCGTCCTTTTCCCAAAGAGACGATAGCTTCGTTCAGCGCCTTCTCCTTCTATCCTCTCTGCCTCTCTCTCTCTCTCTCTTTCCTCCTCGCGATGACCGACTGAATATCAGGTTTTGAATCTCTCACCAAGATTCGATATTAAAGTAGGTAACCTTCGTCTTTTTGGGATTTTTTCTCCCAAACTCCCTCCGCCTCTCTCTCTCTCTCTCTCTTTTCAAACTACAGATGACTCTCGAAACTCAGCTGTAAATTCTTTCAAACCGGTGCATCGATTCCATAATATTAGCCTTCTTCCCTTTTTGTTTCGCGTTAACGTTTACTTTAAACTGACCCGAGTGAGGAATCAACGACCACTTGATACATAAAATATTGAGAGGAGTGTGGCGCTTGTAATGATTCTTGATACTTTATTTTGTCCTTATCTCTCCGAGAGGAGAACTCATTTCGTAAAAAAATCTTTGCCAATTTTTCGAGCAAGTCGTTATAAAAAACACGTTGTGCGCTGTTACTTTAATTAATAAAAAATATTAAAATAACGCTTATTATCGCAATAAGATGACTCTCTTCGAGCCAGAGTTCTTATCCCAACAACTCCCAATTAACGAAGCCGAGAGAAGCAGCCATATTTAATTAAAATCACAAATATTCTCAGTCTGCCTCATTGTTTAGCAACATTTCGCTTACTTGTCAATGCAGGAGCAGACAATGAATCTCCCGGGGAGGCCGCTCGTATTGGTTCGGACGCAGAAAAAGTTATCCCGCGGTTGTCCAGTAGCATCCGGCGTCTGAAGCCGGGACTGCTGCTCTGCGCGGTGATTGATAGCGATTTGGCAGATAGAGATCGAGAGAGAGAAAGAGAAAGAGAGCAGAAAGCACGCACCTGACCATGTCGAAGAGAGCGAAAGAGACCGGCGATTATCCGGCAGCCGCCGTGGCTCAACCAACCGACCATCTATCTATATCTCAGACGTATTTTTGCCGGATGTTTCTCCCATTCGGTATAGGCCGAGAGGAACGCCTCACTCGACTTTTTCTACCTATGGATTTAAATTTCGTCCAGAGCTGCAGCAAAGAGGCCTTTTTCAATGCTTTTAAGATTGATAAATTTGAGAAATTCTAGTGGCAGGCTGTTATTAATAAACACGTCAAATTATGGGCGTTTTCTCGACAAAATTTTCGAGAGATAAATTTCGCATTTTATTATTATCATAATATAAACGTTTTAAACGCTTCTTTACCCTTCCCCTTCCGCGACGAGCGATAAATCAAGAATTGACACAGTATTGATATAAATTCAATGCAAATGATTAAGAATCGTTATTCCTCGTCAGCCAGGGTACAAAGGCTAACAAAGGCAGAAAATAATCCGTCTCCATGGATTCGAACGATTGCAATCACGATCCTTATCAGTCCGCAGTTATCCACAATTGTCTCCTCGTATGCGGGTCTTGAACGATATCAGCCGGCTAGATCCCTAATAATCCAGTAGCGTCAGAACTAAGCCCACTCGGGAATAGCCTCTCTGCCTCGAAAAGACAAGAGAGCTTCTTCCTTTTTTTTTATCGAGAAGGAGGCAAAGTCGGGGAGGCGAGGCGCAGCATTCATTGTGGCCGCGGGCCATTGTACTGCTTCGGCCCTTCCAGGTCTACACGAGAGCTTTGCGCGAGGAAGCCATTATCCGTGGTGGCTCGCTATCGGGCATCACCATCTCGGGAAGCGCGGGTGGCTCTCCCTCTCCCTCCCTCTCTCTCTCTCTCTCTCTTTCTCCCGCCCGAGCCAGATCCCAATCCCGCCGAGTCCCGGAGAGAGTCCGCGCGAGAGCTGGCCTCCCCGTGGCGAAAGAAAACGCCCTCGCGACTCCGAGGAGGGAGGGTAGACACCTCCTTAGACACCCTTTCAATTTCCTATACGGCCCGATAATCATCGGATTCCCTTTGTGGCCGGCGCTGCGCGATGACGACGCGAGCCCGAGCAACTCTTCGCCGAAAAAGGTCGCCGGTCCTGGGACGCGCATCGGCCCGAATATCGAGAGATATCCGATTGATTGAAATCAGCGGAAAAGCACGGCGCTACGGCGTTTCGGAGTAGCCCCGACGCGGCACGGGGAGACGTGGTACTATTTTTTCGGAGATTTTTCCAGGGAACGGACCGCAACGATCACCATTTATCATGCGGACTGCACACGTTGGGCATCAGTTTTGACTGAGGCTTAAGTGACGGGTTCATCATTAGTCTGAGCTCCGGACCCAGCATCACGTATTCGTTATAATCTCGGTGTATGATTGATTTTATTAAGCATAAGTATAGAAAACACTCTCAACAGGACACTCGGCATTGTATAAAGATGTTGCGCGAAGATTAGATCGAAATCCTCTTACGGTTTTCAATTACTCTATAGAGGTACTATTTGCTTTTGAGAACGAAAGAATGAAAAGAATTAAAAAAGTCCGCGCCACAAACTGTCCGAGAAAGTGGAGTTAGGACCCAAAAAGTTGATCCTCTACAAGCGAGAAAGAAGCAAGAATTTATTCGTCCACGGAAATTAGCTCGCATAGTTGCGTAGCTTCACAGTTATCGCGAGACGGTTATAATAACATTGTCGCTTATGAATAGACTTGTCGCTTGTCTGTTAAAATAACATTGTTAACCGGTTGCACCCCTGGGTACAATCTATCGCATCTAAATTTTCCAAAGTGCCCAATCACTCTCCGTGCATTTTTATGCAAAACTCAGCCGGCGCGAGATCCCCGGCGGCCGTATACGTTAACGACACAATACCTGCACCGCGGCGGCGGCGGCGGCCCGCGCGTATAAATTCACGAGCGAAATAAACTTAGCGGACGACGCGGCATTATTACAGGCGTATAGCACACCCTATACACGTGAGAACCAGACGAGCCGGCAATCAATCCTCGATTTCGGCAAGTCGTTCCGTAACCCCAGCGGCACTTGGCGACTCCTAAACAGCCGCGATAATTAGCGGAGGATCAGTTTTTTTTTTCTTTTTCTCTCGAGGGTACTCGATCGGGGCGGCTGAAAAAGCCGATATCGCTCGACTCCCACGTATGGAAAAAGGCGGCGTAAATAACCGCTGCTTCTCGTGCGTGCGAAAGAGCCGAGCGGCCGAGTCGAGAAAAAGGAAGAGGAGCGTAACCGAAAATGAAAAGGAAGAAAGAGGCGGGAGGCTGGCAAGCGGGCAGAGAGAAAGCCTGCTGCACAATCGAAAATACACAAAACGAAATTATTATCGCTGCAGGTGTTTCTCCAAAAATTATCGCGGACCATCGCGCACGCACACTTCGTCCTCGTATACGTGTATTATACGTGGCGCGGGAGTTACGAGCCTTACGGAGCTCTGCGCGCGCTCTCTCTCTCTCTCTCTCTGTGTAAACTGTCCAATAAGTAAGGCCCGGAACACGGGGCAGAGCTTGTAACCCTTTGCTTCTTGTACTTTGTACCTCCTTGGAGAGATGCAGCGCCGCCAGCAGCAGCAGCAGCGCGCGTGCAAGCATAACGCATCCGAGAGACAGAGAGGGAGAGAGAGAGGGAGATAAAGAGAGGGAGCCCCGCGCGAGCCGCAATAAAGAATATCTCCCGGAGACAAGAATAAAAGGCCGCGGCAGACTTATCTGAGCCGCGGCGGTGGCTCGCCTCCCTCCGCCGAGGCGCGCCGTCTGATAAACACGGAGAGGAGAAAAAGAGAGCAACGATGAATGGTGGCCGAATATCATGCGATTCGCGTGTATCTCGCCAGACTCGGGCTCCCCGAGGATCCGCGCGCGCGGCTGACGCACGCCGGGGACGACGACGCGTACGTGCACGACTGCGCCGACGAGAGAGAGAGAGAGAGACCGGCACAAATACCGAGCGCCTACTGCCGGCGACAAATTAAAAGATGCCTGCTCGTTCACCTTTTATCGCTTCTTTAGCGGATCGGCCCGTCGTATCGCCTGGCTCTCGAGCGTTACGTTGTTTAAGCGGGACGGAAATTCGTGAAAAAAGCGTCCGCGAATCGGTCGCGCTGCGAAGCGTAATGGGGATAGCGGGGAGTGCGCCGAATGAAAGGAGTCGCGAGAGCAAATATAAGCAATAGCAATTAACACAATACGCTATAGAGAGGTTTTTCGAGGCGCGCTGCGCGGCCGCTGGGAGTTGCTCGTCGTCGTCGGCGGGATATTATACCTACGCTCTCTAGTCGGCTATTTTTAGAGGTCGAGTCATGTCAACCGGTCTCCCATAAAGACTTGCGCACATTTGCGCGCGCTCACGCTCGCCTCGTGCACTTAGTGTAAAGACGGACACGTGAGCCGCACAACTGGACTTCCTAGTTTTCAGAAATTGACTTTGCCCGTCGGTGTGCTTCGCAATCCTACGGCGGACGTTCCGCGGCGCGGCCGACGTTTATTTGCAGTTTAGCGCTGCGAGCCGGCGGGAGTCTTGCGCCAGTCGCGCGGAGAGCGCCAACTTTTTTCGTCAATAAATCCTTTGTTACCGGTTTTCTAATTCACGAAAGCTTCTCTCTCTCTCTCTCGCGGCGTGAGAGCCTCCAGGCAAACGTAAACGGGCCGCGTCGCGACGCGACGAGTAATGCGAATTTTTCGCTCCGAGCTCGATTCCCAATCATCGGAGCCTCTCTAATTACCGCAGTAAATATATAAATCTATTTATGTAAGAGAGCGCGCCGGCGACTAATAAAAGCCTTAAATTACGTATCATTAAAGCGGCTTTAAGAGCTTGCGGTTTATCTAGTCAATTAACTGCAACCTGTAACCTGGAGTTTCAACGCTTTACTCGCTATTCCAGCATTCTTTACGTAGCGTAAAACCGACACTTTGAAATAATTTCTTAATTATTATTATAAAAAGTAACGCGAGCTTTCGGTCTCACCTATATACTATATTGCGCATCGCCAGACGTCGCCAATATTGTGCAACTATCCAGATTTCCAGCGATGAGGCTTGCCGTACACCGTTTCACGGATATGTTAATTTTTTTTATCTAAACTCGATGATTACATTAATTCATGGATGATGTAACGAGCACAGTTCCACTTATCGAGCACTTAATTTTAATCCATACAAACGACGCTATTTAAATATTTTTAAGCAAGGCTGGTCTAAATAGCGAAAAAAGCAAGGGAATCGTCGCAAAAAAGTTGGACAGCACCTACGAGCTCGCAATTTCCAGCCGCGGACTCGCGTGCTTTTAATTCGCTCTCGGGCGGTTGGAGGCGCAGGCCCCGACTCCTTTCGGGGCCGGGGGATGGGCGAGGAAGCTTAGATCGGCCTCGGCTTCGAAATCGCCGGGCTTGTGTACAAGACTCGGGCACTTGCAACAACAGCGGCAGCTTCGCCGCTCGCGTCCGGCCGCGTCCGGCCGCGTAGTACGCAAGCAATTTTATGGGGACCTGCGCGTCTCTCTCGCGCGCGCTGACCCTGAGAAACACGTTCTTCCTCCGCCTCTCTCCGTCTCTCTTTCTCTGTCTAGCTGTCAAGAACGTAAATCCACGCGTTGACGACTACCACGGGCGTCTCTGACACGCTCGTGTACGTGCGCGACTGCGCGCGCGCGCGCGGCGGAGGCTCCGCGTTGAAAATAAGAAAAATATACACGCAGAAGAAAACGGCCTTTGCCTGTGGCGCACGCCTCTCTGTGCCGTAAGAGCCAAAGAGATAAAGACGACGGCACGTAGAGCGTCTTCTCGGCGCGGAGGAGAGCGGAACTATATGTACAGGAGGACATGTACAGCAGATCCTTTTAGAAGCAGAAATATTTATTGACGCAATATTTGTACTCGCCGGGCGCAGAGAGCGCTGCTACGTGTGCCGCCGAGCGGCGTTTGTTTAATTTGTTAAGTGTTAATTTCGGGTAATTTTTCCGGCAAACAGCTCTCGCGCGCCGCCGCCGCCGCCGCCGCCGCCGACGCCTGAAAAGCGAGAGCGAGCGCGGCAGAAACTGCCTAAAGAGTCGAGCAAACACCGGCAGCAGGCATACGCCTCTGACTATCCGCTCTTGTACAATAGTTGCGATTCACTCGCGGAGGAGAGAAAAAACTATTGCGAGATCCGCGTGGAATTCACGCAAGCGTTGGAAGCGCGCGCGGCCCACGGCTGATCCCTAGTTGGCGGCTCTCGTGGTCAAGGCGCCTTGAGAAAGCAAAAGGGTCCCGAGCTGCGTGTAGGCATCTTTGTCGAAAGGTCATTAGTACACTTTTTTTCGAGTTTCTTCTTTTTCCTCCGGGCGGCGGGACCATTCGTTTTCTTATGCGTAATCGCTTTTTAAATCTGTTTAGCCTATTAATGAATAATGGGAGCTCGGTTATAAAGCCAGCCTTTACACATAATAAATGATTGGATAATAATGGTTGAACGTTTAACCGGGATTTTTTTTTCTAACGACGGTAAGAGCCTCTGTAAACTGATTTACTTGGACTTTGCTACAAACCTATTCTCATCCCGCGAGAGCTAACAAATGATCGCGGTAAGCAGCGGCTACTTAAACAATAAAGTGGCTTGCCTTTCGCGCAGCAGCACAGCATTGTACGACAGAGTGGCTAATCGATAGCAACAATCTCCAGTGCTCCCTTCTTTCCAGCTTCGCCAGCAGCCAAGCGAAGGCTCGACGAGTGCGCCCTGTCGAGTGCGTCCCCGCTCGGACGTTTCAGCTTCGCCTCGGCTCCGGCAGAATCGAATTAGCCTTCGAGACATTTACCGAAAGCAGCTCCGAGCGCCCGGCGTATAGCCGGTACTCGCTGCAGCGCGCGGACTCTTGTTAAATTAACGTCGTTACGCGCGCCTAGCGGCCCGCAGAGTCGGCGACGGGGCTCCTTGCGCGCGGACCGATGCTGCGAGAGCCTGAATTTCGTTACCGAGTGCGAAGGATCAATTGGGGATACTGGCGTCGGCGCTAAATGCACTCGTTTAACTCCTACGCTCCTCTTTTGGCCGCTCGACTTGCCGAGGAATATGCTTTTCGGAAAGAGACGAAGCGAGGAAGTTGTTGAACCCGCGACGTTATAAATATTCATTGTATTGTTTGCGATGAAAATAAAAGTGCTCCATTTTCACGAAATTATGCTTACGACTTGATTCGTCCGAAAATTAACATTGAAAACTACTTTATTTGCATTGCATTAAGTCTGCCCGGAAGATTAATAGACAACTCTGTACAAACTTATTATAATTTCTACTCCTAATGAATATCAATGTATTCGATTAGCTCTAGAATTAGCATAGACGAACCATAGAAAGTGGATGTAACATTGCTTCTTTCAGCGAAAATATTTTCATCTTTATTTAAATTTATGTAATTACTTATTTAACACTGCTATTACGTATACATTTTTCCGCTTGTCTGGAATTTGAGGAGTTTATCAAAGGCCGCGGCGACACATAATTTACGCGAAATATCGTTAATTATGTCCGCTTTGAAAACAATAAAATCCGTAACCGATAGAAGGTGTCGGAGAATTAAAGCTTTATCAACGAAGAGCAATAAATTGCAACACCTGGAGGCAGCTCGCCTCGTAAGGTTTTAAAAAGCAAATTTCGCGATCGCGCGCGTCGAGCGTTAATAAAACGAGTCCTTCGACGCGGCCGCCGATTTTTCCCGCGAAAAACAGCTGATCCCTCGTCATTTTAAGGGATATGCAGAATTTTAATTAAATCCTCGGCCCGCGCTGGAAGGAGGGAGGCCAGTTACAGCTCTCGCGCGTTGCAGAAAGGAAAGAGGATGCACGGACGCGCGAGAGAGGATGTATATATATATATATATATATACGTGTGTATGCATTTCGCCGGTTTTTCTCCTCCTCGTTCCCTCGGCGAAGGCAGAAGTGGTAAGGATGAAGATACGCGCCGAGCGGAAAAGAGTGGACGAGGAGGACGCGAAAGGCCCGGGGCTACAGACGGCGATCATCGCCGAGCTGCTCTAAGCCGAGGGAGGGAGAGAGAGGGAGCCTGCGTGTATTACACGCACGCGCGGGAGAGGATCTTTTCAGCTGACCCATTCGGTCTCTCTCGCTTAGGGGGCAGCTTAATGAACAATCCCGCGCGGATGTAAAAATCTCCGAATAAAGTTAATTTATTCGAAGAATTTGTCGTGCCGCGCGCGGAGGTAAATAGCGTAGGCGCTTAAATTTAGCGGCGCGTGTACGTGTACGAGCCGATGCACGCGTGTGTATAAAGCAAGAGGCCTAGCCGGGGGCAACGCCTATATCGGCGATCGCGCAGAATCCCGTTTCCGGGTCCTTGGGTGAGCTTGGGCTATCAGCTAGTAGGAGTCGCCTCTCCTGTCGGGCCGTCGCCTCTCTATATACACACGTGTCTCTCTCGGCGTTATACGGGATATTCTCGTTTCTTCCACTCCTTTTTTTACGTCGGCGTATCTTCTCTCGCTTCAAAACTTCTTCTCTTCTACTCGTTATTTTGCTTCTCGTCTATATTTCTTGTTAATTTATCGGCCGCTTCTAAGGCCCGGAGTGCCTGCGTTCCTTATACGTATATAGAGGAGAACCCGTTCGATTTTATATTTCGGGCCAAATATTTTCGGCGCGTACACAAGCGTATAGATGTATACGAGATTCGCCAGTTTCTCGGTTAATTTATGATAGTCGCCAGCCAACGACCTTCCTGCTTAATGAAATTCGAATCGTAGATTTCGTTGAGAAACTCGAAGAAAGTATTACACGTGCAGATATAATGAATGAGTGGCGTACTTTGGCTCCGTCTCTCTGTTCCTCTCGGTCTCGGAGACTTTGCAGCGAGATGGAAAAAGCAACCAAAGAGAGGATAGCCTTTCGAACGGATTTAAACTTTTAACGTTTTTGAACTTCTCGAGATCCGAGAATAAATTGGTGGCAGGCGACATTCCAGGAGGATCTTTATACCTAATTGCATTGCCTACTTCGCTTCAGAAAATTAAAAATTATTCATTCATTTCGGGTAATTGGCATGAATGTAGTTAAATTTTTGAAAATTTATTTAACCGCGCGAGGAGGCTATATTTTATACATACTAATGTTTTATACAGGCTATCGATATTAGATACCGATGAGCAGCTTTTATAAATTCGGCGTCTCCCGATCGTGTAAACATCGGTAAGAAACGCTGAAAAATTCAAATTCATCCCTCTCACTCCCGGCCTAAGTAAGCGGGCCGGCACGTGTGCATATATGTATATTCACGTTGGCGTTATGTACGCGCGCTCTCTTGCCGCGGCATACATTAGCATTAGTTTTACACTCCGCGCCTTGTGTTCCATGCGACGCGGAGTCTGGCATTTAGCGGGCACGCGACCGCAAATTCTCGCGGTGGGGGATTTGGAGCACACACAGACTCAGCCGGGCATCCTCTTTTCTCGCTCATTTTTTTTCCTTCTTCTTTTTGTTCGACTAGCCGCGAGACCGAACTCGATCCTAAACAAAAGCCGCGCGGCCATCCCGACGTCGTGTCCTCCTCGTGGAATTTCAAAACAGCGAGAGTTGCCAATAGTAGCATCACGTGGTGCGGAGAGGAGAAAAAGTTTGGCGCGATCACGGCGTGGATGCTCTAATGTTATGCGGGATTCCCTACCCCGTAAATAACAGAGATGAGCGAGATAAAGAGAGAGAGCGAGAGGGAGACAATGTGTGCGCGAGTGCAAAGCCGGCAACCCACTTGTTCTCCGTATACTAATGAGAATGAAAATGAGATGAATGCTTTTATTTTAATTTCATCAGGTGCATAAGGCTCTAACTCGTTCTTGCTCAGCGTGCGACCACCTGTCTGTCGCTGCTCGCGAGGTGCATCGCAAAAAGATTCATCCGCGATTCATCAAAGCTGCCCTGCGACAGAGCTTCTTTTATTCTCGGACGCAGTCGATTATTTTTATTCAATTAGATTTTTGTGCTGGATAATTAATGAAAACTTTTATTATTTTTTTTTAAAAACTCACCCTGGTAGCGGCGAAGCACATTATCGTTAAAGTTAATTTTAAAATTTAGACAGTTTCTATTAGCGATGTTATTGCTACGCTACCAGAGCACTTTAATTTTTTAAATAACTTGACAATTTTCGAAAAATTATTAAACACTAGACAGTGACACTATCTAGGAGCGATTTAAAAATGACATAACATCTAGAAAGGGGTGGAGTGCCTCGGTGCCGCGCGCGCTCGAAGCACAAAAACACGGCGAAGCTTCAATCTCGATCGCATCGTCAGCCACACGGCACTTTTCTTTGGGGCGTGCACGCTATGCGCCAGCGTCAGAATTGACACTCTTTATCTCGCCAGTCGAGCCCTCTGGACGTGACGGAAGTAAAAAAAGCCCGCCCCGCGTCTCGGAGCATCCGTTGCGGAGATGAGCCCGCAGGAACGTCAGCTTAGGCAGCGGCGGCGAGAGAGCGCCGAAGAAAAACGAGAGTGAAGATAGAAAAAAGAAAGAAAGAAAGACGGTTGAGCGAAAAAAGTGCCTGACGCGCGGCGGCTTCGGTTGCTTCTTTGCCTAACAATGGAAGCTCTCCTCGCGCCGCCGCCGCGGTACGCATGTGAATCCCGCGGAAGAGATAGACTCTTTACGTATGCGCGATTGTCTCGCGAAGCGCGTGCTGAGACAGCCCCGGGAGGGATGCAGGAAGGAAGGAGCGAGAGAGGCCGAAGGGCGACACTGGGCGCGCTGCTCGCACCGCAAAAAAAGGAGGACGGAGAGAAAAAAGAAAGGGGCGGCCGGGGGATCGCGGGGCAAGGGTTGCGCCCAGTTTCTGCTCGGCCGGGCGGCTTCCTTCGCCGAGCCGAGGAGCGTCCCGCGCGTTTTTCTCGCCGGGCTTTTTTTAATAAGTAATTTGCAAATTGCAAATGAATGGACGCGGGCTTTTTGTGTTTTCCGAAGGCTCCAAGTTCACCTGCGCCGCCGACTGCAAGGTTCACTTCTGCCGCATATAATACGAATACATTAGTATAAAAACTCGGAAATCGTTTAATATTTATGATGGATACAGGTTTAGCGGTACTAAACGCTCTACATAATAAATACTGCGAGGCGCGTTCCAAAACGCCTACGAAAACAATGATACGATTCATTATTCCAGCGGTTGCAGAAATGAAGAAAAAATGCTATTCGTCTCGTAGACCAAGTATTTTATGAATTAACGTACATTACATATTTTGCAGCCACGATTTTTATCCCGCCAGCGTAGTAAAACGGCGACGCAATCTCCAACGCAAGATTATTGCATTAAGAATAAAAGCAAGGCGAGAAGAAGGCAGAGCGGAAGGAAGACTCGGTTCGGCATTCGATTAGGAGTCGGATGCAGCGACAGCAGCAGCGACAGCAGCAGCGGCAGCAGTAAACTCGTTGCGCAGAGATCTATCTCAGGGGTGTGATCTGGCGCTCCCCACCCCTCTCCCGGCACGGTAGCATCATCGTTCGGTCGCACGCACCTCGCTCTGGGCCGTGGGGGTCACAATGCTTTGCATACACTTTCCCATAGGGATGACACCGGCTATGCAGACACATACCTGGACTTTTAAACGCCCCGGAGAAAAAGGGATAACATATGGAGATCTATGCAAAATCGCTCTCTCCGGCTCTCTTTACCTGTGCAAGCAGCGGATATCCCCGTCCGGCGGAGGGGTTGCAGGCACCGTCCCATTGTTCCAGATCTATCTTCTCTCTCCCTCAAAGGGTTATATTTTCCGCGCTCGCAGGGTCACCCCTGAAAAGGACAAGAATTTAAATATATGCAAGCAAGGAGAGAGGGAGAGAGAGAGAGGCGCTTCTTCGGGCGAGTATTCAAATCCGGGCGCCCATTACCTGCCCTCTTCCTATTCAAACACGCAACCCCCCGTCGCAGATCATCGAAGATTTATAATAAAACAGAGCAGAAGCCGCGCGCGAGGAGAGCCACCAGCGGACTGTGGGAAAAAAACATTCGCCGTCAGCTACTTTGCCTATCAAGGGGCTTTCCGCCGCCGAGAGCGGCTCTTCCTCTCCTCGGCGCCTTCGATTGGTCGTCGCTGCCGCCTCTCGTTCTCGGATCGACGATTTATATTTTTATGCGCACGTGCGCACAGACTCCCGAGGACCGTTAACTCGTCAGACCGAGAACGGATATATAACGGATTTCGCGTCGCGCGCCTGCATCGATCACCTGCAGCGCGCGCGAGCTTTTCGGATATTTAATTATATGCACCGCTCTCGGGACCCGCCGCGCTCGTAACGCCGCCCGAGAAAGGAGTTTCGCTGCTCTTTTGCGCGCGCCTAAGCCACCGAAACTGATTGATCGTCAATTGCGCTGCGCGAGCGTTTCAAGACCCGGCTGTTTGTCAAAGATGCTTTCTTGGGCGCCCGAAAGGGACGGAGGATTCACCACTTTTATCATGTAAATTTCATTTTCTGGAGCTAATTTTTTATCCAATTTCGGTTACGGATCGACGAAGGATCAAACGATCTTTCGCAGCTTCGAAGACTGGCTGCTTTGTCGCAGCGGCGCCGTTCGTTCGGAAATTAAACGTTCGAAACTGGATTTCTTGCAAAGTAGCCCATTTTCGATTTCCAAAAGACGCCGACTTAATTTACGGAATTAAAAAGTTATCGATCGCGCATCAGGGATATTTAAAGTGCGCCGGTACAAGAGTTTAGAATCATTTAAATGAGACCCTCGCATGAATAACGTGATTTAATTATGTCTTTCTCCGCCGATTTATGGTGGGTTTAGTACTATTTTAAGCGGTCTTATGATGAGTTATGTGTTTAAGTTTCCTATACCGAAGTGAACTACTATTAAAGCGGACTTTCGAAATACCTGTCCGCTCGCGTAATTCATCGCCAATTTAGAAAAGAATCTTTCCGACGCAGCTGCAATTACGTGGAAACGCACATTTTCTGAAAAGCCAAAGCCTCCTCATCCGCCTCGAACGCTCCTCCATCCAGGAAAGTCCGGCACCTACGTACATAAATATTCAATCGATTACGCCGAGTGCGTGCAAGGTCGTCGCGCGTAAAATCCTGCGCGCCGCGAAGCAAGAGCCGAAGCTTATAATCGAGTCTCTTGACACCTCCGCGTTAGACGCATAATAAAAGCGCCTAGCGTTTTATTAGTCCCGAACGCGAATCTCATTAAAAGAAAAAAAAAAATGAGAAAAAAGAGCGAGCGGACGGTGGTTCGGAAAGAAAGGAAGAGAGGTACATAATGGCTGGCGCCAGTGGCACGCGACCGCATGCTAATGCTTTTCCTTGAAGGATAATTAGGCGGCCCGGCCACGGCTACGAGGTGAGAAGGAGAAGGTTTAAGGTCAGTCCTCGCGTCGCGGCGGGATCGAAAATTAATGCAATGCACCGCGGGGAGAGAGAGAGAAGGAGATGGCCCAGACGCAGTATATGCAAATGCAGCCGGCACTTCTCCACTCGAAACAAGGAAGAGGATCACTCTTCCTCTCGCCAAAGGACGCATAATGCCCCCATACTCGTTTCTCTCCCTCCCTTTGATGCCTCCTGCCTTCCTTTTTTACGCGACTTTCTTCTCTCTCTCTCTCCTACTCGGAGAGAGAGTTTCTTTTTGCTCGCTTCCTCCTTGCCGACTCTCTTCCGACAGATAAATAATTCATCGAGCCTGCATGCTTTATGACGATTATGCTAATCGGCCATAAGGTGAACCTGTTACCTTAGCCCAGCTCGGACTCGCGCCGCTTCCTTCACCTAGACCACTAACTGCCGCGAGAGCAGCAGAAGGGAAGGCGGAACTGACACGCGCGGACCTTGGCTGCTGGACTCGGAATCACGCCTAAACGCCGCACCGGAGGAGGGGAAAAAAGGAGAATCGAACGAATCCCGCCCGACCTTCATTAGGGATTCGCTCGTTTTGGCCCGGGCAGAAAAAGTATTCGCTTTTTTCGGCGAACTTTGAAGAAAAAAAACGACGACGACGGCACCGAGCGACCTGTACCGGCAACACATTGTTTGGGTTCCAATCTGAATACGAATAAGGACATTAGTTTTTATGGGAATATCTTATGACTGTAAACACGCTTAATTATGTATGATAATTTGCCCAAATTTCTAACGTTATCAAATGTTTTGATTTCATTTACATGTCAATAGAAACAAATAAACACTGCCTCGCATATGAATTTTTGCCCTCGACGGGCTGGCCTGTCGACGGTCACGCACCGAATTACGTGAAAGAGTGAAATAGTTCTCGCGCGAAGGTCTCCTTTTAATTCTAAGCATTTGCGAGATGACTGTAATTTCTCGTCCAAAGTATACGCTGCACCGATTCATCAAACAAATGAATTAATGATGGTATTTACCGACAGAAAAGGAAAAACGAGCGTCGGACAAAATAGTGGGGCTCCTTTCAAGAAGCCGCGGAGAAAAGGCAACGGTGAAAAGCGACATAAATCGATGGAAAACATGACGCAACGGGCGTCTCTGTCCAGTTTCTGGAAAGCGGGACTTTTCGGGGCTCAGGTAGAGAGATATTTTTTCCTTCGAGCGTCTCTCTCTCTCGAAGAAAAATGCGCGCGCAGCGTACAGGTGCACGAGGCGGCCAAGTGGGAAGGCCCATTATCGAATATAGTGGGAAACCGGTGACCCACTCCACGGCGCGTCGCCAGCAGGAGCCTCTCTTTACCTCGGTCCTTTTTTTCTCTTCTTTAGGGAACGTCGACCCCAGAAATTCCATTTTACGCCGTTTAGTATATATTGCCTCGCGTCTCTTTTCACGGACTCTCTCTCTCTTTCTCTCGGCCCGAGCGTCGCCTAGTTCGCGAGCGTCAACTCGATACTCGTTAAGGCCCCACCGAAGAAATATAACGTCTGGCTTTACTGTTATCTCGGTCCGAAGGAGATTTCTTAAAATAATGACCGCCTAACTTTCTCGATCGTCAGTTTTCAGCCGCGAAATCCAACGTTCGGTGCGAGTCAAACAATTACCTGCGGAAATAACGAACGAAGACGAGAAGGCGCGCGATGTTCAAAAGCGTTAAAAAGACAGCTCCGAATTGACAGACTCGGCGATAAATTCCGCGCGCCGAATACTGCGCACGGCCAATAGCCAATAGCGAAGTTTAAGCCTCGGCGGGCAGGCCAGGTATAATCGATGCCTCCTTATCGCTCGCACATTCCACCTCCTCGGCGTTGGCGCGTCCGACGTTATTAGCACTGGCGTTTATCCGGGCCTATCTAATAAATTGCTCGAGCTATACGCTCTCGCCCCGAGAGAGCGAGAGAGGGAGAGTGGGAGTCGAGAGCAAGTGCGTGTGCGTGCGTGCGCGCGCGCGCCTGTGTGCGTTAACGGTTAGAGCTCCGTTTCGTGAGACTGCCGTCACCAGGAGGACGGAGACAGAAAGCCGGAGGAAGGAATGTGGACACGCGACTCGGCTGCGTGCTTTCTCCGACGCTAAGGTCCGCGTTTAGGGAAAAGCTTAATTGAGGAAAAATTTTCGATCGCCAGGGCGTTTTGAAGATCCGAGGACGGCTGGAATTATTCTGGGGAATGGGAATGCGGTTTATAGTTTCATTTCGAGAAGGGCGTAGTAAATGTGGTCGGTGTAATTATGAAGCATTTGTAGTTAATTTACTAAAACACACGATAAAATTATTCGCCGGACAGGTTCAGGGACTCGCGATACATTATGAACACTTCTCTTATTATGGGAATAATAATTAAACTCTTTCAAAATGGATAAATTTAAGACGCTATTTAAAAAAAAAATAAAAAACAAGACCGGAATATCATCGTTTTTTAAGAGTTGAATTCGATTCCCGACGCAGAGACACATCGGCGAGTTGTGTCTATAGCAGGTTGGCTCGTCAGACGACTTTGCGGATCTCTCTTTTTCTCTCTCGTTTCTCTCATTTCTTTCTCTCGCACTTGGAGATTATTTCGAGCACTTATATGCGTACGCGCGTTCACACACGAGATTCCATCCATTACGCATTCGTCTCTCTCCGGGAAGTATAGTAATTTCGCGCGGAAACGCTGACAAGAATGTCGATTTATAGAAATTATTGGTCTTGCCGCTGAAATTATTCTTAAATTGATGCGATAATGACACTCGTGCAAAGCAGCTCGGTTTGAGATTCAAGTAAATTTTAGTGATTACCCATATTATCGAGGATATTTATTTTTTCGCGCGCCGACTTATCGTATTTATCTTTTTCAGCTGATGTTATGACAAATAACAAGTTTATGTAACTCGGTTTTACGCTTCGTGGTTAAAAATAACTATATTATAACTTGGGAATTTTACACCAGGATAGCCGAATAATTCTATGCTATCGCGAGTGACATCACGCCGTTATTAAAAAATTATATAATAATTAAGTTATAATCAATATGCTCGATTGACGTAATATTATTTTCAAAAGAAATAAACAAAGCTTTTCGGAATTAC
>JAWWEM010000010.1:24951063-25028386 GCA_035582935.1 Ormyrus thymus
TAATTAAGTTATAATCAATATGCTCGATTGACGTAATATTATTTTCAAAAGAAATAAACAAAGCTTTTCGGAATTACCCGCGTGTGCAAAGAGAACAGCTGTTATCGCGATAATGAATAATTAATAATTCCTTCATTTCCATAAATAATTGATTTATAAGTATTTTACCTGCACGACTCCTACTTTCTAGAGATTAAGGTCATGCGCGACAACTTGACGTTTCTTATTTCTGTTTCTTGCTGCTAAACCGTACTTCTTATAACCGCGGTGTATAAATATATAACTATTTTTTGCTTATCATTTTCAAGAATAGTTCAATTACCACTTGAACGTCTTATTATCTGGCTCCTTCTGCGTCCTTTTTCTATTACCGAAAGATCTCGACTTACAAAAGGGTCCCCAGTAGGTTACCAACACCCGAAAGCCAATAACAGAACGACAATAACTCGCACGCTTTCGGCCCAAATCTCAGACTTTTCCCCCAAAAGGCGCGAAACGCGCGGGTCATCGCCCACTGCGCCGAGAGAGCAGCGACAAGTCCCACTTCCGCCGCGCGTCTCCTTTTCGATCGAGGCCCGCCGTCAATAGAAGATACTTGATTCCCCCGTCGGCCGATCCGATCATTCCCACTTTCCCGCACATAGACGCGCACTGCGCGCAACCCTTGCGCAACCCTGGACCCTTTTTAGTCCCCGGGTTTTTGTCGCAGGCCGACACCAGCTTGTACACACAACAGGTAGAGAGAGAGAGAGAGCAGGTAGCAGCCTCGATGCACTTCGCGCCCCAAAAGCACGCCTGTCCGCGCACATCCACGCGCTCTCTCACCCAGCCTCGGCTCGTCCTCCTTTCCCGGCGCAGGGAAAAGGGAAGAAAGAGCCGAGTCGCTGCGTTTCTTTTATTATGCAATGGGCGCGCTGCGAACCCGACCTGCTGCTGCATCGGCCCCCGGAACCGTTTAGGGAAATTTTTTCAGTGTTATTCAAACGAGGGTCCAACCGTGACAAAAAAACTCTCTCTCTCTCTCTGTCTCGCTTTCGCGCTCGAAACCATATACGCGCGGCGCCCATCGGCCTCTCATATGCATATCGATCGTGCTTCCTCCCGATCAATGGAGACTGGAAAACCCTTCCATTACCGCCAAGTGCGCGCGCGCGCGCGGCAACGGTTTTTTCTCTCTTCTTTTCTAAGGTCCTCGGAGCGAGGAGAGAGAGAGCGAGAGGGAGGGGCGAGGAAAAGAATTGCGCGAACGACACAGACCGTAAAACGTATTTCGTCGAAGAATTTGCATAAATTTAGGTCTCACCCCTCGGGCGGACCTGCGCCATGCGACGACGACGATTTCTGTTATTTCAAGACCCGAAGGCAGCAGCTTGCGATCGTGGCATGCGACTGTAATACGGGAGCGGGCAATTTTTCCTTTAATGCCCATTCTTCACGCCGCGCGGCCAAACTGTGCATGCACCTTTTCCCTATTGATTAATGCCTAGTTTGTTTATCGCGTCGGGGATCTGCCCGTAATTTATTAACCGAATATTTAAATGAGGCTCCGACCCGGCGCCGAGGCGGAAAAGGATTTCATATCCGTGTCTTCGCGTAACCGAATTTCCAGCAGGATAAATATTAACCAAACAATCGAATTATCGCTCGCTTACACGCCAACTGTTCCCGTAATTCGCGTAATGTCGTATCAGAAAGCAATCCGCCGTGCAAAGTAGCCGGCCCCCAGTCCCGAGGGTACTGACGAAAAAAAGGCCTTCTCTCCCGAGGAGAAGACGAAGAGCACGTTCTTAATAGTCCTCCCCCAGACTCGCACGCGTTCCGTAAGAAGCTTCGGCGGCGAAAGTCGAGCTGTCGGATTAACCCTAACACACAGAGAGAGAGAGAAAGAGAAGCCTCAAACAAGGAGCAGTTCGGTAGTCTGCGGCGGGCTGGGTTTGGGCAAACAAATGAAATCCCCCGAAGTTCGACGCGTGTAATGCGAGTGTTTGCGGTGCGCGTCGCAAACCGCTTCCCCCGCACGCGCCGTACACGTCTTTTACCGAGAGCGCAAGATATATGTCCTGCGTACGTCAGCGCCCTCTCTCCCTCTCTCTCTCTCTCTCTGTTTGTGTTTGAGAAGTAAATTACAATAATTGAATAAACCGCTAATTCCCTCCCTCGACCCCGCAGGAAACATCGCTCGCGCGCCAGCTCTCGCCGCTTCTCTTGTTCTCTCGCTGTCCTTCTCTCGCCCCCTTGTTGCGGCGCTCTGCGAGACCGGTAATACGAATACTTTGCTCTCTCTCTCTCTCTCTTTCCCTGGGATTTTTCTGCCCGAGCACATACATGCTCGCGGACTTATACTTTGTTGGCTCTCGGTACCCGGCCGGGGAGAGCCTCGAACACACTCATATTTTTCGATTTAATCTCGTTTGCTCTGTAAAACTAAGCGCCGCCAGATTACAGTTTGAGAAAAGCTTTTTCGAAGTTTATAACTTTCCGAACTGTATAGTTCTATTTGCTTATCGAGCGGAATCGACTTGTTCGAAGGAACGCTCAGCTTCGAATTTCGAGCGACGAACGTTTCCTCCTCACTTCGCCGCCGTAATTGATAAAATGAACGTTAGCTGCAAAAAGCAAAAAGACGCGCGAAGAATTCATTTTCCTGGAATAATGTCAAGTTTATTAGAAATCTATCGAACATTAGAAATGAAGGTCGCCGGGGAATAAAATGTTTTAATGCCCCGACAATTTTCGATATTTACAGTGAAATTCTTTTCATAAAGACGCGCGGCTGCCAGGCCTAATAACCCGAGAGTTGGAGGCTCTAGAAAATAATATCCAATCGGTGACTCACCTAAGATTACGATTACATGCATTAGCGCAAAGGTAAACATTATAAAAAGATCGTTAAGATCGCTAACGCTTATGAATTAAAAGATTCCGCACCGCGCGCAGAGCTCCGCCGGACTATCAGCGGCAGGAATAAACTCGTCTCTCGAAGCGCATTAGTTTAGCCGGCCTGAGTATGAATCATCCGCGGCGGTGCATCGCTTTGCGCGCTGAATGCAAAATCGGTAAGTCGCCGCCGCCGTCGCCGAAAAGCCATGGAAACTTTCAGCGACGGATATCTCGCGTGTATATATATATATACGTATATATGTATACACGCAGAGGAGAAAAAAATGAACGAGCGGTTTTTCGGACGACAGTTACGCGTTGAAAGAGACGTTACGTGCGGCTAACATGCGGGCTTTTTGCCAAATATTCAAGTCGCCGGTGCTCGTTCATCCGCGTGCGGAGCGCGTAAGGAGCGACCTTTTTTTCCGCTAAGGATATTTCTCCGGCGGCGGAGCACAAGTCGAAAACAAGTTTAAGCTCGCCCAGCTCCTTTTGTCCGCGGGGGGGGGGGGGAAATTAAGAGCGCGGAGGAGCGCGGCGTACACCGTCAAATGATTTTATTACCGGCAAAACTCCTCTTTCTCTCCGGCGGCTTTTCTCCCGGGGGCATTTTTTCGCGCATTCGGCGCGCTTGTTTATTCCGAGAGCTTTTCTTACGCAATGGCGCAGCGGAGGCCGTCCGCGCGAATTGACAGCTCTCGTATTTATTATATAAAAAGATTAAGCCTTTAAACATACGGATTATCCGCGAGAGAGGAGGAAAAAAATTTGAGGAAATAGGTATTATCCGCCGTAGAAAAATTTCCGCGCGGCAAAAACATGCGTGCACGTGTGGGATTGTGTTTTTTTTTTCTTTTTCGAGGCACGTTTTTTTATCAGCGAATAAAGCACACTCTCGTGTATGTACGCGCTCGCGGGAAGGAACACGGAGCTCTTTACCTTTACACAGCAGATATTCGCTCAAAGTTCCGAGTATTCGTTATTTGTTTGTCGGGCTCTCGGGCGCGGAATGGTTTGACTATTTCAGCTGCCTCTTCTCGCGACGGCACGTTTCGCCTCTCCTTTTTGGAGGAGCTCGTTTTTTTTTAAACAAAAATCCGTCCTCTCGTCATCCTTTAAAACTGCTTGAGCGCGAGAGAGCGGAGGGAGCCGGTAGAGAGAGAGAGAGAGAAACTTCCAGTCGACTCGGGCTATAAGAGCATTGGGAATTTCGGGCCGGTCCTTTTCCATGGAATTTAGCACCGGTTCGCTCGTCTGGCATTTCCGTATTGGAAAAAAATAAGAAGTCCAGGCTCGCCTATGCAAAGGAGAAAAGCTGCCCCCGTGTAACCGAAGAAGGCTTTTTTGGCGTCGCGCCTCGTGCGCGCGCGCTCCTTTTTCTTGGCACCCCGCGATCGTGAATAGAGGCATTTTGGCCGGAGCAGCGCCTCGACATTGAAATCCGGCAGTCATCTCGTGGTCAGAAATAATGTGCGATTGAGTCACAAAAGGCACAGTGGCGGGCATGTGCACACGTACGCGAAGCCGACGAGAGGCCTTGACTCGGCGCTGCGCAGCCGCATATCAAATAGCGGATTTTCAAGTAGCTCGCCACCGCTGTTGTTCCGATTTTATACCTGCGGTGTGCGCGCGCGGCGCACAGGTATATATAAAATAAAGAAGAAAAAAGTCGAGAAATAGCGACGGCGTGTACATATACGCGTATTATATGAGTATTATTTTCATTTTTTTTTCGTTTCGTTTCAATGCGGCTCGCCCAGCCGAGGGCAGCACTACATACAGAAGCATTTCCGTTTAGCGATATCATTTCGCATGTGCTCCGAGGAGAATAAGAATGTCGATGTGTAGCGTCGAGGAATGCTCGCGGCTAGAGCGAGAGAGAGCGAGGGAGAAGGAGAGCGAAAAAGAGAGAAAAAAATCGAAAAATACGGCGAAGGAGAGCGAAGAGAGAGACAGAGATCGGGGTTCGGTCCCCGTTGTACGGACTGACGATTATAAAGAACGGTAAAAAAGGAAGGAGAAGAATGGAGTGTAGCCATCGTCGTTGGCTGCGTTTAAAAAACCAGTTGTGCGAGCTGAGCCGACAACGAAGATGCTCTCTATCTCTCTCTCCCTTGCTCTTTGACTCTCTCGCTCTCTGTGTTTCTTGGTCCCGAGCGCCGAGAAAGCTGCGGAGGAGCGCGTGGGCCGCACGGGCCCTTAGGCCGATGCTTTCGGCCCTTTCTCTCTCCCTCTCTCCCTCTCCTCTCGTCCCTTTTTCTCTCCTCGTCGCTGGTGCTCCTCTTTCTTTCTCTCGACTTCTCCTTTTCTAGCGGTCTATACATCTTTCTGTCTTTCTCTCTCCCGCTTAATGAAAGCACTTGATAGCTTTGCGCCTCCGTGATATTCTTCTCTGGGCAGTCGCCCCTGGATAGGTGTTTGCGTTTCCGAAATGCCGGCGAGCTAATGCTCTTGACTGTTGAGCACTTTTTCGCAGAGTTCTCTTCTCGCGCGTTAAAATTGCGAAAATGCTTTATTTGCCCCGGCTGTTCTCTTTGGCTTCTCTGTTTACTTTCTTGTAGCGCGGCTTCTCGTTTGCTCGGCAGTCGTCGTTTTTTCTGACTTTTCAGTAAAGATTTCCTTGGCTGTTACATAATTGTACCGATCGATATTCAAATAGTTTAGAGCATTAACTCTCGTGAGTAACGCAAAACGGCGTATTAGCTTATTCAAATGAAAATATTCAACGGCTTGATTCAGAGCTTTTGTTCCGGCATATATTAACACTTTACCACTTTAATACGTTCGATTCAGCTGCAATCATTTTTTAATCGACAAGCGCAATAATTCAATCGCATAACGATCCGCTCGCGGTAACATTTTTGGTATCGTGACGTCACGCTCGTACGACTCGGCAAAGTCCCTGCGTATTTCATAATCCGCGCGAGATAATGAAATCAGAAATAAAGTTTACAATAAAGACAAGCGAAGGAAAGAACGATCGTAAAGAATTCCTTAAACTCCTATTAAGAGTTTTTGCGGAAACAAAAAGCCCGTGATAAATGAGACAGCTCGTTTACGCATATTAAATGCATAACTTAATGACCAGTAAAGATCTCTCGCGAGGAAGGTGTACGCTTAAAACACAAAGCACGTGTTATGCCGGGCGCGAAAAATGTTTAATCAAGCCACCATCCTCTCTCACTTTTTTCTACCTCCTCCTCGCTCGAGCCCTCCTATTTTCTGCCCTCGGAGAGGCTTAGCCTCCTCGCCTTGTCTATCTGGCCGGCCGGTAAAAGGGGACTAGGCAGAGAGCAAGTCATTGCCGGGGTCTTATCTCGACCGGCACTTTGCCTACAATGCACCGCGCGCTCTTTTCGAATCTCGCTCCGGCGGTTTTCGTGGGCTTGGCCCGCGGTGACGTCATTCACCTTCGCCCTGAGCCGCTACCCGGTCCCGGATTACTGACGAATGCGAGGGAGAGGAGAGAGTAGAGATCGGACGAGCGAGCTGCAGCAGCCGAAATTATGCAAATACCATGCAAATCCCGACACACTCCGTGACGCTAATCCGCGTCACAATATTAGAGGTAATTGGCCGCGAGTGCGCTGACATCTCGCTTTCCTTTTATCGTCTAGTGTTTATGTAGCCGTGGGATGTTTCTTGTGTAATTGGCGCGGCTTCCAGAATGCCATGTAAATAATGCCCTTCTCGCTGACGAAGGATCCCCGCTGGATTACGTCGCGCTGCTTTCCGCTCGTGTTCGTTGATCGCGCCTGCTCGCGAAACGAGTTTTCATCGTTCGAAATCAATATTTGCTCGGCGATGCCGCGCGATTAATCATTTTTTCAATGGCACCGCCGCGTATTATTGGATATCTACTTTCTGCCTTCTGACACCAGCTAGCCAAATGACGTGCGTTCCTGTCGCCCGAAAGCAGTCGTCGATCCCTCCGCGCGTCGGGGAGCTCGTTCTCAGAATTCCAAGAGGCACACAGCTCGCTCGGCGAGGCCGATAGGAAAATTTTCCACCCATTTCCGCGCTCCCGAAAAGTTACATCATCAATGTTGTTACGGCAGCCCGCGACCTCGCGGTATCAGGCTCGCCCGCGGCGCTTATCTCGCCGAAATTGATCAAATTTGCGCAATTGTTCGCCGTCTGAGAGCTGTACATCGACGCGCCTATGCGCAAGCAAGCGAGCCTCGAGAGACAATAATTCATCGGAGCCGCTCGTTTCTCAGGCCTCTCGAAGGCAAGGTGGCTCGTCGATATATCGCAAGCTACCGGTCTTGATCCCATCAAAAAGCTGGATTCAAATGACCGCTGCAGCGGGACACGTATAAAAAGCCGCTCCAGATGCTCACTTTCCTCGGCAGTCATCAATTTAAATTTCTTCATCCGCCGCGCGCCGAGGCGGATGACAACAGGTCTTGCGCATTTTCGGCCCCGCGTCGCGCCGCATCAGGTTTTACAGGTCGCGGCGGCGGCGGCGGCTACTGCTGCTCTCCCCGGCTGCCTTCCGAGTCCAGATATCCTCTCGCTCGGGGAGCGACTTGTCGCACAGCTGGCCAATGGAAGGAGGCACGCCACGCAGCGCGAAAGAGAGCCGCGGCGGCGGCACGAAGCTCCTCGCCGGATTTCATTCATGCGGCGCGCGACTCTCTCGAAGCTTACCACCGAATGAATTATCTCCTCCGTATCCTTTACCGCAAGATAAGTACATGCGGAGAGCTCTTTTTTCTCTTCTTCTCTGCGCCGGGAGACGAGATACAAAGTCTCATTTTCGGAGGGATAAAACAAACATTAGAGGCAAATTGAAACGTCGACAGGTTCCTCCGCGGATCACGCGCAGGCAGCGAGGGCGCAGTCACTAAGAGAAAAAGCCAAATTTCACGTAAAGAATCGCTCGTCGGTCTTCAGGATAAGCAAAAGCCGCCTGGCCTCGCCTCGCGAGAAGGAGGAAGAAAATAAAACGAGAGAGGGGGACTCGGCAAGGTTGATGGATGATGGGCGGTTAGGCAGTACCTCGCTTAAAGTTATCTCGGCGTAATCTGAGAAAAGTCGGCTCTCTCTCGGCGGTGGCTCTCGCCGCCGCTATCTCCCGCGGTCGACATCGGCAGGCGCTCGCTCGCGCAAGGGCGAGGTCAGTACCGGCAGAGGCGCGGGGTATTAAGGCCTCAAAGGAGGACTGGGTCAAGACGCGCGCGCGCGCCTCAGTTGCATCAGAGCGAGAGTCGAGCGGCGCGCGCACACCCGTGTATAATACGCATTAGCGGCCGTTACAGGCTCGCGGAGGCGCATCATTGACGCCGCGGCGGACGCTGCTGCTCGTTTCGGCATCGGCGCGGGATCCTTGACCCACTTGCCACCGGCGCGCACGTGGAACATGTCGAGCGCGCCGACCGCCGCTCATTATCAAAAATGCAGCGGGAGACCGAGGCTCCCGGAGATTCTTATCGAAGGGGCTCTTGCGAAAAGGCGCTTTTATTGCGCGCCCGGCGCCTGATTATTTCGAAGTGGCTGGCTTTTTTAAATAGGCAGGCGACATCTGTGTGACGTAATCGGCAAAGGCTTGCGCAAACGGGGCAGGGCCCGGCAGGCAGGGTGTCGCGGGCCCGAAGGAGCCTCGCGGCAGATGCTGCATTACCCTTCGGCGCCCCGACAGGTAAGGAGAGCGCGAGACTTGGTATTCCCACCTGGGGAGAGGACGCGCATGTATGCCCGCGCCCCTAAGCTGGCTGGTACTGCAGGGTGCTGCAGCTGAAGTCGAACGGGGAAAAAAGAAGGCAGCGAGCAGTATATAGTCCCGCCGTAATTTAAGGGCCGCGGCTACGTGCGCGCGCTGGTTTTCGCTGCCGCTGCAGGAATCTGCAGTGTCGTGATCCGCCTCTCTCTCTAGACTCATCTACCCGCTCCGGGGCGTCACGATTCGGCAATTTTCAATAGCAGCCGGAATCATCGACTCGTTTCTCCGGCTGGCGGTGGGTTTTTTGCCTAGTCTGCGCGCCGGGCTGGGATACGATCGCGACTTTCGGTAAGGCCAGACAGGTTCTCTCGCTACCCGTTAGCCGCGCGGGAGGAGAGGGTGGCGGCGGCCGACGTATATAGTCGGCTTTAGATTTTGAGGAGATTACGCGCGTTTGACCCGCGAGCGAGCGGGAGACCGGTTCGTTAGATCTCGCACGAAAACGAAAAACAATGTCGGCCGGGGGGGGAAGACGCCGAAACGCCGCGCCGAGTCCCGGGCTCTCCCTCTCTCTCTCTCTCTCTCGGCTTTTGCGTGCGCCAGATCGTTTTCCGAAAACTGAAGATAGCGGAAAGCCTTGAACGGGGCCGGCTTTCGCACGCCAGGGGAGGCAAAGTGCCCACTTAGGCGGCCTGCGTCTATCGGCTGCAATTAATAACTGCAGTTTTATCAATTTTAATGATTCGCCGTCGATATAATGGCAGGTGAAATTTGAATAATAGTTCGGAGGGAAAAGTTTTGGCGCGGAGAAATAAATTTACGGGATGCGATTAAAGTTTTGTCGTTTTTAACGAGACCTTTCAACGGGGAGCACACAAAGTCGGGATAACGGCGCCGCGCGTGTCGCTGCTGTTCTCTCGTCGGCGCTCGGGCGCGCGCGCATATATCCGAGAAAACGGAAAAGGAGTAGGCTTGCTCAATGCTGCTCGATAAAATCTTATCGAAGGCGCTATTAGTTTTACAGCTGCCGCGAAGATTTAAAACCCGCGGCAGTCACGCGAAGAGTCGAAATCTCGTTGCGCAATGATACTGTACATGCGCCGCACACGGACACGTATAGTTTATGAGCGCTGCGTGTGCACGTAAACTCGGAGCCGCGTGACGTCACTTGGTCCTGGAGCGCAGTCGAGAGAGGCTGCTTCTGCAGCCGATCGCAAAAAAGCGCTGCATAACAAGCTTCGTTGCGGAGAGCAGAGTCGCGAGAGTCGAAAGACAACGTGTGCATGCACCCGCCGCGCAAGAAGGTCACGTGCGCAGGATAAAAAAAGCTGCTGAAAAAAGAGGAGGAAAATCCTGCGGCAGCGGCGACGAGTTTATCGGCGCTCGCCGCGGCTGATGTCATAGCGCGCTCTCGAACGTCGACGGATAAGCCGCGGGTATTCCAGCGCTTTTTGCAGCGAATCGCCGTCAAGTCGGAGCGAGATCATCGAGCGGCTCCTAGACTTTTATCGCAATAATCGTACGTGATTAAAGATTGATCGGCTGCGGAGGATCGAGCGCACGGTACATCGAGTTACCGCGGAATCCCTCGATTTCTTTCTTCCTTCGGTAAAATCCTGTACTTAAGTTTTCTAACGATCGGTTAATTCGCGTATTTACACCCAATTTCCGCGTAAAAAGTCAATTAATAGCAATACTTTTCTACGTAATAAAATCAATTATGAATGCTTATTATTATAGCTATTGCTTTGCTTAAGTAAGGTTAGAACAAAAAGCGGCTAATTTACGATATTTTTAAATTAAAAATTATTATCAACGGACTTGCACTATTACAGAAGTTATTGCTTGATTAAAAATTCTATTTGCAATTAATACAGAATTCTGCCCGCGAAACAATCACTAATCCGTAAAAAAAGGATCTTAATAAAAATCTAAAGTAGTTTACACTGTTTGATTACTACAAGTAACTTCGATTATAACGTATTTACCGCGGAGTCGTTAGATATATCTAATAATCTCAGTTTTTTCGTTAATCGCCGCGAAATTATGTAAGTTCCCGCAGAAGCGAATGTGCATTAAATCTACACGAAAGCATAAAGATAAGGTTAAAAGCTTCTAGACATTTCAGAATCCGACTAAGCTGCTCGCGCGAGTTAACGAAAGGTAATAATAAGGATAATACGTTTGCTCTTTGCGCAAGTGTCAAGCGTAATACACGAGCAGCCCCGTAGAGCGAAGGTAAAAAGGGCCCGCCCACGCCGGGGACAAAGTAACACGGACGGGCAACAGCAGTCGCCATTCAGTTATTCCTCATGAATGAGCGCGAGTCCCCGGCGAAATGACATCTTCATACACGAGACTCGTGATGTAGCGGGCGGTGCGTCGTGGTAGCTCGACTCTGTGCCTCTTATTGCGCAACGCTCCTCCACACACGGACGCGCGAGGGCCCGCGCAGCCAGGCTCCGCGGAGGAGAAAGGATGAACCGTGAAAGGCGAAGAGCAGAGAAAGAGAAGAGAAAGGAGGCATCCGACGTAGGTATACGATGATAAAGCCGAGAGATGAAGAGATATTTCGCACGCGGGCAATAGCGACGCGCTACTCCCGCGTGCACGGGGACCCATCCGAGCGCTGCTGCTCTTGAGGCGCCGAGAGCCGCTCGACACATTATTATTGTTGTTATTCGGTAGCAATGGGGCAATTGATCTCGGCCGAGTGAACGGATTACCACCTCGCGCCGCACTCGAGGGACTACCGGCGCTCGTTCGATCGATCACGAGACTTATTAATCCGAACAGATGCCTCTCTGATTTTTCGATAGTCAGCGTGATTAATTACGCATTCCGGCGTACAATTGCCCGACGACCGACGAGCTTTGCGTAATTTCGACTGCTCGTTTTGTGCGCGTACCCTTCCCTTCGAGCCTGCGCTTTTTCACGTAACGCCTATTTTCAACGTTTGTTTAGAAAAACACACAGAAGAACCAGTTGAATTATATATATCGGTGCAAAAAATTCACTGCTCGCGTATATGCGTATCGCATTTTCTTCGATTTATGGCAGTACAGGTTTTAGTTTTATTGCATACCTGTTGTAGCAAATTACCTACATAGATTTTCTGCGACTCCGCGATCATTTATTTAAAAATTTTTCAAGGACCTTAGTTTCACGTTCGTTTTCAGGCCGAACGGATCGAACGTTTCAATCGCGCTTTAGCGCGGCATTAAATAAATATATGAAAAAACTTTTAACATTTAACTTATAGTACATAATTTAAGTACTTGCCGCAATATGAACTAGAATGCAATAATATTTGTAGTAAATCCGATTTAGAATGTAAAAAATATTTTTAAAAAAAGCACTTACTATTTTATTACGACTCTATAAAATGTTCGTAATTTAACACCTTCCACACGAGCGACTAGCGCACCGAGCCCCATTAAAAGCGCGGAAAAAATGTTAATTGAACGTCGCAACCTCACCGATCCCCCTCGAAAATAGGACGCAGAAATTATCAACATTTTACTCGAGAGCCGAACTCGATCCCCACGTTGACTGCCCGGCGACTTGTGACAGCGAGATCGCCTCGGCGCGAAGAATGGCACAAAGTTGGCGCTCGCGGATATTATTTCCCCGCGAGAGCTGCGAGAGACATCGGCTTGTAAAGCGGACTTAACGCCGGGCAGGTTAGCGGCCGCAGCTCCCTCCGGAGGCCCCGAGAACAGGAATGCCCCGTGTTAAAATGCCTCTGCCCGAGCTCCTCGCAGCTCGTGTGTGCGTGAGAGTAGCCGGCCTCCTCGGTGCTCGTGCGCCTCGGGCCCAGCATCACCTGTCTCTCCTCCGTCGGTCCCTTCTCCGGCCCCTCGCGTATATGCGCGCGCCAGCCCTCTTTTCTGCGCCTGCGCGCGCGGGGGGATGGGGCAGCAGCGGCAGCAGGCCCGCAAGGATTATCGCCGGAGAGAGAGAGAGAGAGAGAGAGAGGCTTTCTCCGTATATCGGTTTTGGCCTTTTTTCTCGCTCGGCTCCTCTCCGCGTAAGCGACCCGATTAGATGCGCAATGATTAACGGACCTTTGCCTTTCGGGAATCCCTCCATTAAATAATCAGACGTTTTAATTAGCCGGCAGAAGCGGATACGTATAAGCTCGACTCCCTTTCGGGATTTATGCTTTAATTAGCGCATTACCTGGGGATGACGCGGCAGTAAACACGAGAGCCGCGATTTATCGAGAGGAGCTGCCGCTGCTTATTGCAAATTACTATTTCCGACTTTACTGCGCCTTTTCCTCTTAATTCGACGCGCCGCTTGTCGTTACAATTTTAATACTCGCGCCGAGGAGCTCTCGGCAAGGGGAAATCAACTGTGCCCTCCCTTCGAAAAAGGAATCTCTTACTTCTTATACCCCGTGCGTGTTTTGCAAAGGGGCATTTGAGGAACTCCTCGAAAGAAGACCGAGCCGTCCGTCGGAATTATAACGTTAGACCGAGTCGCGGGCCTCCGTAGACAGACGCGCGCGTGAGAGATCGGCATCGCGGCAACTTCCAGTCTATATATTACCGGCCGCTAACGGAGGCGAAAGAAGGAAGAGGAGCGCCGAGGAGGAGGAGGACTCGGCTTAAGTAAAAAGTGCGAAAATGCCGCGCAAGCTTCGCTTTTACTGCTCTCCATCTCGGTCTGCGGTTTTGTGGTTCGTTGCGCGCGGACGAGACGGACACCGATCTCTCCCTCCCCGCGCGCCGCTCCTCGTCCTTTTAGCGCCTGCCAATCGAGCCGCCGCCGCACGCGCTTTACACCTTGCGCGCATTGATCAGCTGTGCTTGAATGGATCGAGCCGCTTAAGCGAGTACAAGAGCGCGCGCACGTACGTGTGCGCCGAGCGCGCGCCGAGCTCAAATAGCGGCAATCCGATATAATGTATCGTGGCTTCTGCTTAATGCGAGCCGTATGAATTGTGATTTCCTTAACCGGTTGAGGTACCGCCGCCGCGGCTTGGCGTTTACTTTTTGCTCGGGACTGGCTACTCCGCGCCGCCGCCTGCTTATTAATTGCTTTCTTCTTTTAGCGAGAGCCGCGGCTCTCCGCTAGATTTTCAATTTGTCGGCAGGCTGCGCCGGCCTCCTCGTGGTTATCACGCCTTAATGGAAACTTTGCGCTTGTAATTTCTATTATTTCATTATTAGCGACGTCTCCGTCCTTTTTTTTCTGCGCACGATGACTTGGAAAATTTATTTAACTTCTTAATAGGTTGGTAGAGTCTGCTTTTTTTGGCGAATGTGCATCAACGTTTTCTTTATCGTCTTTCTTTTTCCAATTGGTGCTCTTTTTTCTCCAAAAGTTATTTCACACTATCTCTCAAGAAGACATTAAGTGTCGGTAATTAATTAAAAAATAGGCGAAATTTCAGCGAAATTTAATCTAAATTATTGATCTAGGTTAATGTTACGCTGTAAATTATACTCGGAACCTGCTCAATTTAAATAAATATATACTTTTTCAATCCGTTATCTCGGCTTAAAATATAAATAATTAAATTTATTTATTGTTTACAAAGTAAATTAAATAATGTTATGAAGAAAAATTGCGATTACGACATAAAGTGCGTACATGCAATGTTTTTAATATCAGTGATTGAAATTATCTGATAAGGCGCGGATAATTTTATGATATTAAACTACCCGATGAATGATATAAAAAGATACGTATAAAAGAAAATAGCATTATACGATTAATGGGCGATAAAATTTTCAGAAAAAAGCCTGTAATTACTGCACTAATCTGTAATATAAGGATATACAGTTTCTCCAAAAAGTGAAGGTAATGGATACGTTTATAGAATTGAATATCATTATTGCTTCACTAAACTATCTAACAATCTATCCCCGCGTACTCCCGGCGCACCGTGCATACACCTCTCGTAAATCTCTGATAAGTATAAGTTTTCAGAGGAAAATCAACGCAATCAATCTGAGAGAAAGTAAAGCGCTTATATACACCTTCCACCGCGCGGCCACAGCCGCGCATCTTTTTCAATCTCCCTCGGGATCAGTGCGCATAGATTACTTAGCGGCCACAGAGGCAGCTCGCACTCGACGAGAGTAGCCCTCCTCCTCTGTCGGCGAAATTAATTACGCCTCTATTACGACGGCTTCGCGGCGAAGAAATTCAGAGGGATAAATTTAGCGGCAGTTAAAAAGGCGTAACTACTGCACGGGAGGCTCTCTTAAATCGAGTTTTGATGCGTCCCGGCCAAGTGCAGCGGCGGCGGCGGGGCATAGGACCGCAGCGCGAAAGAGGAAAGGAGGGCGTCGATGATGTTCTTGGAAGATTTTCGAGGACGCCATAATTTCTGGCCGCGAGCAGCGCTTTGCGGCAGCCCTCTCTCGGAGAGAAAATGGAGAATAAAAGAGAGAAGGAGAGAGAGAGAGAGAGAGAGAGAGAGGGGCCGAGCGAGCCGAGCGATTTATTCGCACGTTCCGGCGCGACACGCAGGAAGAAAGGTAATCGAGAGTGCCGGGCTCTCTGCTAGTGGCGGCGGCGGCGACGACGCATTGTTCTGCGGAAAGTCTCTCCTATTCACGAAAGGAGCAGCAGCTCTCTTGCATTCTGCGCGACGTCACTCCGGCGAGTATTTACAGCCTAGCGTTCGGCCGGATTCCTCCGATGGCATTTTATCCCTCGCTCTCCATCTCCTGCCCCTAGGCGAGAGTGTGTGCCGGGCCTCGATTTCCTCTTTGCTCGATTTTCGCTCCGCTCGCCCGGGAGCAGCAGCCGCCGAGTAACGAGAACGAGAGGAGGGCCGGTCTTGGACTTTTTGGGCCGTCGGGAGGCGACTTTCTAAGCGGCCCGGATGAAAGCCGAAGCTGCTGCTGCTCGCCGTCGTTGATCTAGTGCCGCGGCCAGGCGCTTAACTAGGGGAGCCCGCTTTCCGAATGCCGGGGGCTTTCTCTTACCATCCCGAAAACGCGACGAGCTCGGCCGCCGCCATTACTTGCGGCCCGCGGAGCGGGGGTGGACATCGTGTATCCTCGCCTTGTCGGTACTTCCATTGATGTCCCCGTTGCGGATATTTTTTTTTTCACCTGCAACATTGGAAAGTACAATCTTGTCTTAGGGATTGAAACATCTTTTAATGCTATAAGTTTAATGTCGGGTATTGGCAAATTCGAGAAATGATTTTTCTGCAAATTTGTTGGAGCTTTTTATTGAACGTTTTATAGCAGTCATAATGGGGACGATTAAAATTATTCAGATTCCTGCGAAACTGTGACAATGAAACAATAGGTAAAAGAATCTTATATTTAGAAATAGCATGTGAGTTGTTCAAGGATGAAATCATTCTAAGCATAAATTATTAATTTGAAATAATATGGTAATTAATAGTTAATAAAAAGATTTAACACAAATCTATTTAGAATTTAAATAAAGAATTATATTTACGTCAATATTATTTCCTAAATAATTAAGAAGAAATGTACTACCGTTTTAAGAAGAGCGATCATAAGATTGATTGATACGTCAAATACGAATCTCAATAATTTAGAACTGGTCAGTCAATCAAGATACTTGATCTTGATGTATAGGAAACATACGGTAAGATCGGCACGTAAATTCCAGTAGGAGCCAAAAAGACAATTGGAATGTTGAATTCAGTAGGACCAAAAAATTTCAATAATACATCATTATTCTTTCAAGGGACTTCATTTATTTTCATATCGTCGAGCGTCTTTTGATGCCTGGAAATTGATTGCGTTGCCATTTTTGGTACATTTTTGATTTCAGAAATAGATCCAAAGTTTCGAAAAAATACAGATTACTTAATAAATGCTTTGGTATGCGTCCACGTCAGAAGTACCAGCTAATTAAAGAGCCGTGATTTTTCTTGTATAACCGTTTCTATCAATCTAATAGTCTGGATTAGAAATTACAGTACTTATTATGAATTATTATGATCGTAAATAATTTCGTCCATAATTACTTGCGCGAGATAAATAAAGCGACCGAGCCTGCAATAAGCACTAAAACAGTAGCAATCGCTTTCTTTAGAACTATTAAATTCTAATTCAGCAGTAAGCGTCGTTATTAGTCTTTTTAAATACCGAACCGAAAAGCTACTGTATTTTAAGCAAGTTAATGCCCCTCGGTCGTTGAATGGAATCAGCATAGTTATTTAAACTTTATTACCGTACGACACAGTTTTTCTTCTCCTCCGTCGACTCTGAGCGAGCATATCAAAATTTCCATAGAAAGCCAAACGAGTCAAGTGTCATTTAGTTGGATGAATCGGTAAAGTATAAGCTTTTTCCCGCGGAGAGTTTTTCCCTCCGCCTCGGGGAGAGGGAGAGAGGCTCGGGGCGTTCGATCTCGGAGAAAAGCGGCAATTAAATATTTGCCTCCCCGCTTCTCTCTCTCTCTCTCCCTCTCGTCGTCTGGTCTCCTCGCTGGAGGCCTGCAAAAAAAGCGTGAGAAGTGTATTGACGGAGATCGGTAGGCATCCAGCAGGCTCCTGCGAACTGGTAAGTGGCTATACGCTCGTCGGCTTGAAACGTTGCCAGCCGCGCAGAGAGCCGAGATTCAAAGGATCGGTGTGTTGTAACGTTTTCTTCCTCAAGGTTCCCTGGGATGGCGCGGCTCTCTCGCGCCGTGTGTAGAGGCGTCCCGTAGGCGTCGAGCGTTAAACGCATTCCACCTTAGAGGTTATGCATTGCGAAAGAGCGCAGCGCGGCGGCGAGAGCGAGCGAGCGAGCGCGCCTGGTGTTCTCGTTAGCCGCGATTCGCACGTCCTTGATTCAAGTTCACGCTGATCCCGTTTCTGTCGCCTATATCAACCAGGAGCGACGCGTATATAGGCTTGAGAAATATCGGAGAGCCAGGTAATTCTTCGCTTTTTTATTTTTCTCGGCTCGACGCTTTTTTTGTAACTCGCTACCACTCTCACACCTTACTTAGTAACGCGTGGAGAATGAAAATTATGCAGCTCCGCTCTCTGAGCTCGCTTTTTTGCGAAAATCGGTTCGCCGCGGTTTTGCGTTCGATTTGACGATTGTATTAAAATTAAATTAATTATTTGTTAGCTGTCGCATTGAAAGTAATCAAAATGCAAAATGGATTTCAAAAATTCTAGACGGCGATTAAAAAGTTGAGCAGCGGTAAAAGGAAAGTTGAACTTTCCATGGGCACTTTTGGAAATCGAGATATCAGATTTCATTTTCATTTCCAAACATTGCGTACGAAACTAGTTGTCTGATGTCCCCGTTTTTTTATTACGATAACAGTGTAAAGATAAACGTACAATTTCAACTTCTCTTTGATTATAAATGAAATTGTTTTAAGATAACAAAAACACTTTTCAATCCCTGCTCTTCTTAAACCAACCAAACCGCATAATACTTAATGATTACCGTAGCAAAAACTGCCTTAATCGCTCCAATTATAAAGCCTTGTTATTCGAGCGCATTATTAGCGATGAAAAGTAAAGTGACCACATTAACAAATATGTTTTGTAACAACAAAACAATCGGCATTTCATTATCCGGAATAAATTATTTCCAGCTAATGAAAGCGGCCGTTGAAACGACTGATTTTCGAGCTTACGAAAGCTGCATTAACCATTTAAAGCGAAAGATATATAATTTCCCCGCCGCAGGTTGCAGAGCCGAACTCAGAAAAGCATCCGCATCCTGTTCTCGCTCGCTGCTCTCAGCCGCGGCGTTAATTAGAATTTAGTGTTTTGAGCAACGCCCATAAGAGCTCCTCGCCGCGAAAGGAGCCATCGCCGATGACACCTTCTCCCGTCGGCGCTCTCGCAGCGGTCGCGTGTATCCGCGCAGGCAGGCTCGCGGGCAATTTCAGCCCACAAATTCCGCCTGTGCGCGATAGGCGCAGGCTGCCGAGGGACACCTTCTTAAGCTCGTTACGGCCGAGCGCTCGACGACTGCCGCCGCTCGGCCACAGCCAGCCAGCCAGCCGACCAAACGACTTTGCGCATTACGTAATACCCGCTCGCGCGACGCGAAGGCAAGCAGGATCGCGCAGTCCACTTCGTTTATGCGCGCGTTTAAGCGAGCGCGCCGCCTCGTGTGTGCGTGTGCGTGCCTCGAACGTATATTCTTTTTTTGTCTCCCTCCTTTTTTTAATCTCGCCACAGGCGCTCGAACGCAGAGAGAGAGAGAGAGAGAGGGAGAGAGGGGAAAAAGAACAGCTCGCCGATTATCCGTAATATACTTCCGATTGGCGAAGAGCGCGCGGCACTTTTCGAGATCTCAGCCTCCGATAAGACGCGAGCTCTCCGGCGAGACGCGCGCGCGCGAGCGAGATCGTGCCGGTTTCTCCGACTCTCCTCCTATGCACGCGCGACTGGAAATTTCCTCTGCGTACGCAGCCGCGCACGCCTAAGAGTCTCTTATCTAGGCGTCCGACAAGCGGCGACAAAAGCAAAAAAATAAAGGACTAAAGCTACTCCGCGCGAGTGGGACCGACGAGACGCCGCGGAGTCCGCCGCCGGTACCGATATAACCGAACGGAAACGGTCTTCATCGGGCCGAACGAGGCAGAGAGCAAAAGGGCTGCGGTGCGCATTTCTGCCGGGAAAGTAAAAGCATCGAGAGATTTTCTAGCGGTATACACGTCGGAGCGCGCGGCTCGGGCGCCGATCGAGTGGGCGTGCAAGTACTTATAAGTGCGATTTTAAACGCGTACGAGCGGCTGTGATGTCTTCATAGTTCTTTCCGAGAAACGTTCTCTGCGCTTTTAATATTGTTCGCTTTATTATGGGATTGCTAGATTACAGAGCGACTTAATGTCCCCCCCCCGCCCCGCTTTTTTTCTCCTTTCTTATATGCTCTCCGCTGCAGATTGCAGCGTGGAACTAAGTAAACATTCCATTTACATAATACGAGTTCCGTTATTACTTAAACTATATTTATAAAAGAATTACCCGTTTACATAATTTAGAAAAATTTTTCATTTTACGGTAATTGAATTGGCTTGTCGACAAGGCTAAAATAAAGCGGCTGTTTAGAGTATCGCTTAAGCGGAGAGGAAAAACGACTGGCGAAAAGGAAACGGATTTATAAACGACTCGGGCGCAATTAAGAAAAATTAGACGGCGCTTAGAACCACTTATCGAATGGATAATTCGAGGCGCGCCCGTCAAGCCTAAGCCTCGCGATCCGAGCGTCTTAATCCCCGCCCGTGGCAGCGCTCGACGCGGAATCGGCCGGACGCCGCAACAAAAGATGAGCGGCTCCCTGGGAAATCGGCAGCAGCCACCGCGGCGGAGGCGCAGCGCCGCAGCCCCCCGGCGCATCTCGCTCGGTGCCGTCAATCCGGGGACCGCTGGCGGATCTTCCGGCATGTTGTCATTGGAGCGCGTGAATTATATTCGCGGCAGAAACTGGTAGCCGGTCAATCGAGAGGAGGCCCCTCCGCGATCGAGATAACGGGGGTTTAAAGGCACATCGCTTCGGAGATAGAGGCTGGGTGTGTGTGTGTGTGGGTACCCAAGGCGGTTCTTACCGACATGACGTAGAGCTTGCGGGTAGAATCTGTTAAAGACACCGTACATTCTTATTAATTAACGCTTTTCAGTATAAATCATTAGGCTGACGCGAAGTACTTTCATAAATTTGATCCTTCGCCAGACGGAAAACAATAAATAACGATCTTCGTCAGCTTGATTAATCGCTCATTTTTTTCAATTATAATTATTGCCGCGCGCGTTACGTGCCGCGAAATGTATGTACTAGCGAAATTGTTCCTTCAGATTTTTAATGAATTCTCGATGGGTTGGCAAATATACGACGTGCTTCCGACAGTCGCAGACGTGGTCGCGGAGGGTAGAATTTTGTAAATTTTCGTAAAGGAAGTCTCCGTTTTATAAAAATTCCACGAATATACCGGGGGAATTAAAGACTAGATTCTACTGGGTGCTTTCGAATGTTGACATTCCTAGAGTGAAGAGTGCACAGGTTGACCTTCGCAATAGAGTGGCAAGTTAGACACGTGCAAACGGCGGAAAGAGAGGTGGCTTTATCGTTATCTGAAGTAGAAACCAGCCGAGGCTCGAATTTCTGCATAATTAATGCTCTTTTTTGTCCTCAAAAAGAAACGTCGATTTATATTAGCACGTTTCGCTTGCACAAACGGGAGCATTTTTCTCCTCTCGACTCTATATTCCCCGGCGGTCGTTAAGAAAACGCATTGCGCAAACGGAAACTGCCTCTTTTTCCCCCCGCGGAGCGGACGGGGGGGCCCTTTAAAAGAATCGGCGACAATTCGGCAGTTCGGTCCTCTAAACCGCGCGCTCTCTCGGATTACCATAAATCGCGACGAATCCGGTGAGCGTGTGGGCGAGAAAGCACTCGGTCCGATCGAAAGCCCGAAGGCCGTGGTCCGCATTAATAAAACAAACACATGGTTTGACGCAATATTGCATGCACACACGCACAGGGAGAGGGAGCGGTATATACGATCGTGCAATCTGGCATCGTCCCTGAGGCGATTCGACTGCCGATTTTTCGTGTTTGATGGTCGCCAGAGAGAGAGAGAGAGAGAGAGAGAGAGAGGATGCTCGCCCGCAAGAGAGCCACGGCACAGGCATAAATGCCCGAGCCATGAATAATTGTTCCGTAGCACATGAAAATCCTTCTGCGTATCTGCATTCGGTTACGGTTAATTCGACCGTACTTTCATTGACTATAATATTTGTATGCGTTTCGACGTTTGCTCGATTCTTTTTTTTTTGCTCCGCGTGCGCTGCTTTTTTTTTCACCCGTGGCAGCGCGCGCACCACTTTTTTTTATTTTCTTTTATTTTTTAGAGGCAATTTTTGTTTTGTTTTATGGAGGTGATATGTACACAGTAAACCAGAAACACTTTTTTCTGCTCGTAAAAAAATATTTTATGCTGAAACTGCGTTTTTGGGGGAATTTATGCGATATGTATGCCGCGTTGCTTTCCGTTCAATTTTTTATGTCTTCGTATTGAATTATCAATAAACAAATATATGATTGATTCCGGGACTTGAAATATTTTCTTTTTTTGTTTTAAATATTGAATTTCTTTCCTTCTGCAAATACTAGCTATATAGCGCAGCTATTCCAAAGGCAAATTATGCAAAATTGTCGATAATTGAGATGTTCCCTGTAATTTTCTTAAAAACGGTATAAATGCATGTTTTTTTTTTAATATTACGTTATTGCGCTTTGATTTTTTCTGACACGCACGTTTAAATTAAACTCGCGCTTAAGGTAGTGATTAATGATTGTATTACATGTTATTTTTTTACACCCATTCTAACTGCCTCGCTCTCGCGCAAAATAATATTCTAGAGTCAGTATTCTCGATACTGATACTCCTCGACGGCGCGGAGGTAATAAAAATCTTTAATCACACAGGCCGTTTACGCGACTCGGGATCTTTTCAAATCAAGCGCGCGCGAAAGAGCTGCGATTGAGCAAACGCGTTAAATATAATAAGAAAGCAATTACTTTCTACGGGACGTTAAGGCATTTATAAAAGCGCCATGAAGTCAGTTATTAATTGTATCGCGCGCGAGGGAGCTTGAAAAACAATCGAGTACTTATACGCGCGGCTCGTATCGTAAATATATCGGTCGCTCGGGGTGCAGCTCGCACGGGCGATAAAAGCAAATCGAGCCGCGCACGAGTCGCGGGGGCTAATTGTCGGCAAAAGCGAGAACAATAGACAAGGAACGCAGGAGCCTCGAAAACAAAAAGCCGGCCGCTCGAAAGGAGCAACCTGTCTTTGTGCCCACACACGCGCGCGCGCACACGCGGCCTCGCGGCGGGGGTGCACTCGTGTCGCGCGCGTGCCTCCTTCGCGGACCCGCGCAATAATCGATCGGGGGCGCACGTCGAAAGCGCGACAATAAACAAACGGGGACAATGTCCTTCCGCTCGAACGATCGCGCCGGCGGTTATTATCCAATGCATCGGTAATGGGCGAAGCGTCGCCGGTTAATGAACGGCCGCGGCGAGGAGAGCGAGACGCATAATAGACGAGGTTTCGCGCCTTTGCGCGAGCATTAGCACGCCGGGTAATGAGATATATAGAGACGCCGGGCAGAAAGGTCAAAGCCGATCCGCAGCTCCTCGGCGGAAAGAAGCATTGTCCCCCTTAGCGGGACTTTCCATATGCTGAGCATGCGCCGGGCACTTGCGCCGGGCACTTGCGCCGGGCACTTGCGCCATTGCGCCTGCACACGATGCGAAACCTCGACCCTCAGACGTCTATTATCTTAAATGGAAAGTCTGCTAATTGCCTTCGCTTGCCAATCTTCGCGGGCTCCGTTTCTACGCAAGTGCGTGTGTATACATATGTATGTACACGTACCTGCTGCCAGCGGGCCTTTCGAGCCGGGGGTATAATACGCGGAGAGCTAGAATGAATAATGACATGTTGATTCTGGAGGAACGAAGGGTCGGGAAATTTGTTACGGTTACTTTAATGAGGCGATTTTTAATCCGCGGAAAGTGCATACGCAACGAGCCGGATGATTGAACAAGTCTCGTTTATTTTCGAGATTGATGGGGGGCCGGCTTGATTTCTTTCGGGCTGTCAGGAGTGACATTGCCTTGCTTGCTTCGGCCTTGCACTCCGGGCTATTTGGGAATCTGTCTTAGTCCCCGAGAAAAAAAGCCTCTCCTAGTCCGCAAATTAAAATTTAATAATATTGTGACGTCTGATTAATTGGAAAGTTTAATGTACTTGTTCGAGCTCTTAAACGTCTCATATTTTACCGGGTTTATGATAAAGCGTCCTTTATTATTGAAAAAAGGTTCATTCAGATGTTGCGGGTAAAAAATCAGCGAGCTATTTAAAAAGTTACATCCATTCTTTCGGACGCTACTTAAATTAATAAGTACTCTTCTCATCAAATGTCAAAAAGTCGTTAAAATATAAAATTACTTTTGAATCAACGTGATTTAAAACGCGCAGGAGATTGGAGGGAGAGATTGGTGCGGATTATGACAAAATACTTTCTGTTCAAGTCCAATTATAATGGCTTCAAAGCCACTGATTACTAAAATTAACTTACCTACATCAGTCCACCTATAACAACAATAATAAATGACCATTCAAAGAATAGATCCTTAACAGCTTTAAAAAGCCGCGGTAAACGTCCCCGTAATTAATATCTAAGCGCAAAATACTACCCAACTAATGGTATTTCCAGCGAACAATCCGACGAGAGGATAATCTCGTTAGCAGGACTCCTCTCCATTCTGCTCCTCTTTCACTTGTTTATCTCCGGGCAGCATGCGTGAGATCGATGTTTAGTTATTGAGGCTGCTGTTAGATCAAATACGGGGGACCTTCGATAGATTCTGCGTTAATGCCCGTGTAGCAGATAATATATATATGCATACAGCGAGCGAAGAACCGAGTGTTTGCGCGATGCAGCCAGGCTGTTCAATGGAGTTGCGACACGGAGACTTCCAGCGAGTCTCGTAAAGGCAGCCATCCTTGACTGCGTGGCAAGCTGCTCGTTTGACTCTCCCTCTCTTTTTTTTCACTTTTTTATATTCTCTCTCTCTCTCTCGTGTTCTTTCCTTTTTTTCTTGCAATTCTTCACGCGCTCATCTCGATGCTCTGCCCGCGCGTTACGACTTGGGAAAAAAACTCGCGTATTTTCTTCAAAAGCCTCATATTTTCAATTATATTTGTTTGTTGTGACAAACGTATGTTTCTTTTGTGCTTTTATTGCCGTATATTTCTTAAAAATTGAATTGCATTCCGCAGACCTAATTTTGTTTTAAAAATAGATGGTAGAGTATGTAGATGGTAGAAAATGTAGTTTACGGAAGAAAAATCCGTTCTGAAAAACACCAGAAAAATGTTTTTTAAAACTTCTTTGCTTGCCCTAATTTTCTTTACAGTATTCAACACTGAGCCACACAAGGAGGAACGGTACAAAGTTAATTATTTCAATCGCTTTCAAAGTTCAATCATCATAAATCCTTCTAAACCACGCATAACTTAATGGTTTTTTGTACCTTTGATCGATTAGTCCGCGTCCGAAAAGTATCCAGTGGAGAGACTCCTGTAGTTATAAATAAAACGCTCGATTGAATACGTCAAGTATAATGAGACAGGAGCAAAAAAAAATCAGTAAACCTCTGCTCAAAATTAACTGGAAGCGACAATTATCAGCATCAAAAATATTTTCCGAATAATTTTAATTTTAAGAAATTTAATAATCCACCGTCATCTTTTGTCAATTTGATTAATCAACAAACGCAATTAACGAACCCAAAAGTTTTTGCGAATAAATTTCTTTCAAGATTATCCATATTCTCGCTCCAAGTTCGAAAAGCCGAGCGTGCTACCGCTCGCACGCGCGCTCAAACTCGAGTCAAGCGCCGTCACTTACCCAAGATCGCGCCTGACAAAAGTTGGCTAAAAGCGGAGAGAGAGAGAGAGAGAGAGAGAGCGATTAGGCGCCAAGGTACTCTCTCGCCAACTGGCAGGTTATAGGACACGTTTAACAGTGGTACCGGCGGCGACCTGGCTACAGGCTCTTTTATGCGCGCCTCGCCGCGCGAATGAGGTCTCGGTGACAAAGTGAGCCTTGGGTGCGCCGTCGCCGCACCGCCACCGCCTCATATATGCGCAATCCGTGTCGAGAGCGAAACACGTCTCCTCCGCGCGCGCGAGCTATGTGTGTATATATAATTTAACGCACGGCGCACGCCTTCACTTTGCTCTCTCTCTCTCTCTCTCTCTCTCTCTCGGTTAGGCCTTTTTTCATTTCAGGGAGTCTCGTCGGCGCTGCTTTTACGCATCGCTGGATATTAATTGTAGGCACGTAACGTCTCTCGCTTTTAACCTGCTTCGCTTTTTTCCTCCGATTTTTCTTCTACCCAGGTCGGGAGTTTTCAATTATACGCGGAGGCCTATTTCTTCGGGATCGTGCGCGAGTGCGAATTTATTATTATCTGCTTTTTGTGTCCAGCAGCGAGTTGAACAATTGCGCAATGCGGCAGGTAACAAGTAGTAATAATAAAGCGCATCTGCAGCATTTAATTTAATTGAAAGGGATAATAAACGGATAAATTATATAATAATTAATATTTTGCATGAATTTTATTATCAAATCAAAGTCTTAAAGTGAGTTTCATGGATATATTTTTAATTTCAAGGATGCCCAGCATGTGCATTTTATTATAGCTTTTATCGGGCAATAAAATTTTTTATACGAAGATTGTATTACAACATGCGCCAGTTAAATGCCCGTGGGGACAATATAACTTCCGTATTGATTTAACGTGTTATTTTATGTTTTGTAGCATTTTAATGCATGAATCATATGAGCCGAGAGAGCGGATGGCTTTACATCACGCGTAACCGAATGTGTTAAAATGCAACGAATTAGTATTCTCAAATGTAACATCTGTTTGCAGATGTCATGATCGCTCGGCGTTATACACTCGGATCTTGTAATAATTTCAGTTATTTTATCGCGCTCCTGGAACGACACCCGATGAGTTAAGCAATACTTTGCAATCCTTTTTCGCTATTGCGGCCGGCGAATGATATATAAAATTACTCACCGCGCCGAGGAGAGAATAGAGGAGCTTTGCAGAAACGAGACTGGCTGGAAGACGTAGCTGTATTATAAATATTTGTAAGACGTCGCGCGGTTTAATAGGGCGTTTCCGATCGTTGACTCTTCGGGAAGAGAAATTCGAACAGCAAAAAGCTCTTAACCGGCGTGGCGACTGCTTCATCCGCGGCTCCGGCAGGTCAGTTTATTTACGACTGACGATGCGCTGTAAATATCCTCGATAGCGACGAGGATTCACCTAGATAATTTCCATGAGCAGGTTCGAATGTTTAAAGAAATACACGCCTCTCGCGCGAAAATTGCACGAGAGAGAGAGAGAGAGGCTGGAAACGGCGTCTACGGGAGGTCGAGCCCTGTCATAAGGCGAAGCAGCACACAGGACCTGTCGTTTTATGGTCGCGACGCGACTATTTACAGCTTCGGGAAGTAGTAGCTCCGTAGCGCCATACGGGAATATGCAGATCGTATGGTAATCGCTCGCTTGCTTACAAGTATAAGATACGTTCGACGCGCGTGTCTCCCTCTCTCGCGCTCTCTCTCTCTCTCTCTTTGCGCGCTTTTCAAAAGAAAATAACAGGGAGTGAGCGAAAGCCGCGCGGAGACAAAGTGAAACAGAGGCAGAGGAGCAGGAGGGACGTGTGTACATATAAGACTGAGGAGCGAATGTCTATTACAGCCGCGCATAATATGCCGCGGTGCCTGATTATATACGCTCGCGAGCGTAATATGTAGGTGAATTTTTAATGCGCGCGAAGCTTTCAAGGGCGTCGGATGACGGAAGACGGATGTCTCCCGATAATCGGCTGAAAGTTATTACGAGAGCGGCGAGTTTCTCTTTTGCATTGTTGTCCGTCGTCGCTCGATTTTTCTCGCTCTCGCGCGCGGGGAGCCGAGAAAGTGCGGCTGAGTAATTGCACCTGAATAAAAAGCTCCTTTGATGACTGTATCGTCAAAATGACAGGGTTCGCTTCGTTCTCCTCTCGTTCTTATTAATATTGAAAACGCAAAAATTTTTTTTCTTTTCATCCTCCGCACGGCGAGGCGAGAAAGTTTTAGGAAGTGCGCAAGAAAACTCGCTTAATTTCGCTATTATACTTGATGCTATCGTAAAAAATCAAAGTTATTGGCTCCTGAATAATGTTCGCGATTCTTATTCAAATCGGTTGTCACTCGTAATTAAAGGTCCATTTTTTGGAGCATAATTTATCGCGAATTAATAAATTGAGATTGAAATTTCTCTAGGAACTCGCGTGAACGCGAACGCTTGCCTTTAATTTATTGAAATTGTGTTTGCTCTTTTTTTTTAAAAGAGCATAATCGTAAAGTGGCAAAACGTTAAACTGACTAACAACGGAGAAGAAGCGACGAAAAAAGAGGAAAAATCAAAGACCGCGCGCAAAGTGCGCCCGAGAAAAATAAGCTGCTCGCTAGTTTTTAAACGAGCTCTTTTGCATTTATTTTTAGAATAATGACTTTTTTCCCCCAAAGTTCTTGACATGTGACCCAGTGGTGCGCGCGTGTCTTTGTCGTCGCTTACGGACGCGAGAGAGAGAGAGAGAGTTCATAGGCGGCTGCTGCCACGTAGCGCGTAAAACCGCGAGATATTAAACGCGCGCAAAGCGCGCTCGTAACGCGTAAAACGTTAAAAGTCAGGACGATACGCTCGTAACATTTCGCATTCTCGGTATCATATAAGTCGCGCTTGGCAAAAATTCATTCTCCCGCGGAAGAAGGGCAAGTAGTAGTTTTAAGGTGCCGAGGCGAAATACCGGATTTTCTGGAAATCCTAGGAGAGCGACTCCGTCGCCGGGCCATAGATCAAGTGCCGACGCCGCCTCCGGAGCGAGACAATCGAGGTCGCGGCTTTTCGCGAAGCGACGCGCTTTGAATTAACGGCAGCGACCTGCGGTTCTCTCTCCCCGTCTCTCTCTCTCTGCACTGTCTTTCTCTGCCGCCGCCGCCGCCGCCGACGTCCGATCCGGAGGCTGACGAGCACACCATTAAAGCCAAGTGTCTACTGACACTTAGTCCGTGACCCTAACGCGCGAACGATCCTTCTCATGGAAATGGCTTTGTTGTCGCGATGCAGACTGGCTGTCGCGCAATGCTGACGACTATTCAGCGTCAGCTCCTTCGGCGATTTCCATGTGTGTGTGTGTCCTCCCTGCCTCCTCGACTTTTTCTTTCGCATCGTTTCGAGTGCTTATAGAGTTTGCAAAAAGATTTTGGATTTAATTGAGTTACCGCAGGCTGGGATTCGTTATTTCGCGTTCGCGCGAAGTAAATGTACGTTTATTATGGGTTGTATCAACGCTAAAGCGTTTCATGCGTTGTCGTAAATAATCAAGAATATATAGTGAAAGAAGGTTATTGCAGAGTTTAGCGATACAAGTGCTTATAAATAAAATTCTAAATGACTCTGTTGGTGCGACGCATGTAACGTCTTGATATTGTAGAAAAATTGTGTAACAAAATCGTTGCCCATTCAATCTTCTCCTCGTGTAAACATTATGAATTTCATGTATTTTATTTTATGCGCATCTTGGAAAGCGTAGTTTTCAAGTCTCAAATTTCGCAGACGAGAATCGAGACGCATACTTTCTATTTAAGAATATATTTATTACCCCTTTTTTATCGAAACATTGGTGCATTTAAGATTTATCGGCGTATTGATTTACAGAGATCGCAATATTAGTTACCGTTAAAAGAAGAAAAGAGTGCCCCCAAGACACGCTGGGAAAACAGGCCGAAAGCGAAGAAAAATGGGGGATTTAAAAAATGCAAATCGAAAAGCACGGCGGACATGTTAATTAGCGGCTAAAGAGCGTCGGATAGATAAACGCCGCGGCGAGAGGAGAGCGGATATTATAGCGAAACGCTCATAAGTAATGAGATTGAAGAGGCGAAGGCACCGCGCCGCGGCAATCAATCTCCGGCCGTCAAATGGAAGCAAGGTGGTGCTTCCTTACCGCTAAATAGATCGACGGGGCCCCGCTTATCGAGCGGAGCCGCTCGGGAATCTCCTCGGCGCGAGGTCTTAATGATTCGGTCAGAGGGAGTCTGCGCGCGGGGCAGGAACGAAAGCGGAGGCCTGCGATCGGCTAAAACAAACCTGAGACCTTTATCATCCTGGGAAGTTTGTCAGTTTGCTCGCTTTGTCTCTCTCTTGGTGTGCGGCGTGCAATGCGCACTTGTGCATCGTGCACGGCGTCGTGGCGCATGGCCACGGCCGATGGTCACGGCTTAATCGGGGGATTAATTATTTATGAGGCGTGTTTCATTCATTCATTAAAGCACGCCGAGAGATCATTATGACGTGATAATGTCTTAATTAACGGTGGTTAATGAATCCCTATCGCCAAGATCACTTCGCCTTATAAAGTGCTGGCTGCTGCTGCTGCTGCTATCTTACGGTCTCTAAACTGCGAATTGACCTGCGGTTAATAAACCGATCCGATGCGCAGCAGCAGCAGCAGCAGCAGCGCCCCGGCAGTCCGATCTTCTCCTCTCGGTGTGAGAGTATGTAACCTATCGACTCTCTCGATCCTCCCTTCCCTGCTGCTCTTCCTCTCCGGCTCCTGGCTTCTTCTCCTCGAGTCTGCCTCCTCTTTTTCTGTCATTACGAGTCTCTATATGTGTTGCACAGGAGTAATGTGTTCACTTCGCGTAGCACGTGTACTCTTTTAGCCGATAAGTGAAACTGGCATAATTTTCAATCACGGCCGGGAACTTTTTTAATTATTATACCCGAGCCGGGGAGACGCCCCAGCGCCTTATATCAATGATTTTACGCCGATTCCTTCGCCAAGACTCGTTTCGCGCGCCGAGCGTTCCCCTAAATAACCGCAATATTAAATATCGCGACCGAAGATTAGATAGACTCGGAGCCGATGCAGAAATTCAAAAGTGTTAAAGTAAGAAATTTACACTCAATCAGGAATGCGCGCACTCGAATAAACACTCTTTGAATCGTAAGCGGCCGAAGGAGTCTATTTCAATTTGACGCTTCTTTTCCTCCAATTAATTAGAGTAAAGCATTACGGCCTCCGATGACAATCGCGCCAGAGAGCATATAACCATAATTAAATCGCCGGTAAACGTTTACGCGAGCAGGGACATTTTTTCTCACCCAGTGCCCGAAAGGCGTCTTCAGTTTCTAATAATCCAATAAATAGTGTTTGCTCTCTTAAATCAATATTGTGCGATGAAGTCTCTGAATGCTCGAAGAAGCGTCACTCCATCTCCCGAAGCACGCTGGCGGGATTAAAAGCGAAGAATCGCACTTTCGTTTTCCGAGCCTCTGCCCGAGTCGCTGCATGCGTCAACGGAATCTCGTTGAGCAAACACTCATGGCGGCGCGAAATCCTGAAGCATCAGGGGCGCATAAGCAAACTGGCAAAGCAGAAAAAGCAGGAAAAAAAGGAAGAAGAGGAGAAAAGCAAAGTGGCAGAGTCTGCGGGAGAGAGAGAGAGAGAGAGAGAGAGAGAAGAAGTGGAAGGTTCGAACGGCCTTGCCCCTGAAATAAGCATCACGAGCAGCTTCTTTTTCCGTCGATAATTCTATTATGTACGGTTTAATGTACAATTACCCGATCACTTAGGACTTGACGTAGTGCCGAGTCACGACGTCTTATTAAGTCCCTCCGCGAGGGGCAGCAGCAGCTTTTAACTACACGGCTCCCTCTCTCTATCTCTCTCTCTCTCTCCTACTCGCGCAAAGCGATATATATCCCGGAGAGGACGGAGAGAGAGAATATCGACAGCGAGCTGAGCGGGATTCAAGATCTATTATATGAGTGCGCCACGATCGATTCTGCATTGGCCTCTGCGGCTATTTAGCTGACGCTCAAGATGGATCTTGAGTAATTTAAGAAGAGGGAAAACAATCAATTTGGTCGTGCTTTCTTTTCCGAGCTTTCCTCCCGCTTAATTGCATTTTCGCTCTACAGTCTTTTCGGAAACTCCACGACAGATTAATGTGCTTTTGCTGCCGTATTATTTATACTCGGGAAATTCCTTGCTTCCCCAGGCGAGTCGGGAGATTTTCAAAGATTGTGCGACAATTTACACTGGAGTCCGTTCGCGGTTAATTATCAGGAAAAGCGAGGCTTTAACTTTGTCGCCCGGCCCTTTCAAAAGCAGGAACAAGCGAAAACTCGCCGGAATCAGGAGAATCAATTAAAAGGAGCGAATGTTAATTGGGGGCGCAGCTCGAGAGACTTTAGCCCTCGCCTTCTGGAGAACAACGCGCGGCTCTCTCGGCCTCTCTTTTTCGCTGCTCGACATCGGGCAGCTCCGCTCGGACCACACCGATGATATTTCAATTTTAATTGCGAACGATATCCGCCGCCGCCGCCGCGAGAGTTCGAAGGATCGCGGAGAGGACTCTGGAGCGAGAATGATTTCTAATCTCGGTAGTTCATTAGGGAGTGCCGAGTATGCCGAACTATTTTCAGAGAGGCTGCCGCGCGATATATACATATATATGTATAGGCAGCCGAGGCAGAGAGGCAAACTTTCAGCGCGCGTATTCTGGAAGCTGCGAAGGCAGAGGGAGGAGGAGGAGGCCCCCGACGTGTTTACCTCTCGCGCAAGTGTGCGTGCGTGCGCGCCATCACGGATTTCGAGCCTAGTGTAAATTCAGCGCGCCCCGAACAGAGAGAGAGAGAGAGAGAGAGAGAGAGCGCAGGCAGACGACAAAGTGAGAGAGAGAGGAGGAAAGGATCCTCGATTTCCATTTTAATTGAACTCAACGCAACATCATACTTAATGCCAGAAACGCGTCAGGAGCTCCAATTAAATGGCGACGCCATTTCACTTTATCTCCTCGTATATCCAAGCGGGATTGCACCTCGCCGCGACCACGACCACGGTAGCCAATGTCCGGTTAACACACCGCCGCGTCCACCTCTACAGCGCCGCGCACTTACCTTCATAATTTAATCCCCGGGCCGCTTCCCGAAAAAAAAGAGAGAAATCCGCCGATAATTTAGAGGGTTAATAATGCGGCCCAAAGCGTGCAGTGCGAACTCGCGCGGGGAATCCAGATTCGACGTTAGGCTAAGTGCCGCTCCGCGCTTACAAGCACGCGGACGTAAGGCGAGTCTATCGGACATTTTTAGTAATCTCCTCGGCGAATAAACCTGATCGTAAATATAAAAAGCGCCACGATACATAAATATGCAATAGCGGATAATGCTAACTTTACGCGGACCCATAAAATTCGCATATTCTTATTGATAAAGGTTACGAGGCGGCATCGAGGAGGCGATCCAACGATTTTTGCATTGTAGCTGTGCGGGGGCATTATCGCGACGCGCTACTATGTCGATTTAACTTAAAAGTCGATTAAGTTTTTTCAGACCGCCGGGCTGTTGGTAAAGGATTTTTCATTGCCGAGCTGAGTGATTCAAACCTGCAAAGAATCTTGATCTTGGATTTTTTTTTTTTTTAAGGCACGTGTGTGTAATTAACACTTGGAATAAAAACTGTGATAAATGGCTCTTAATTTTCCTAGTTAGTTCTTATTGTTGAGGACAATTTATCAAGAAATAAAGATGTTCGCAGACACAAGAGATACGAGGAAGCATCGAGTTTTGGTAAAATTCCAACGAGAAATAACGCCACTGAATTTCAATGAAATTCAATTGTCGGGAAGCTGATTTTTTGTACGACTCCCGCGGAGTAAAGCGATAGCTCACTAAATATATTAGAGGTCAGTTCGTCTTCGTTAGTCTGAAATTATAGTAATCAAGCGACTTTTTCTCGAGCGTCGAGCCCGTCGAGAGAGAGAGAAAAAAGCGTCCCTTCTTCAGCGGGGAGCTGGCTTTCCCGCAAAACGAGCTCATCAATCGAAAGGAAATTTTTTTCCCAGCCCGGCACTCCATACGCTCAGCGGCAAGCAAAAACAGCTCCCTCGAACGTAACGGCGCCATTCGAAAGCCAGGAGGAGCGTTAGCGCTCCAACTTTATAATCGCGTAATCCAAGAAAGCGACGTCGTCGTCGTCGTTGTCGTCGCGCCTTGCACGCACCGCGGCTCTCGCATCGATAAAGGAACAAAGCCGTCGGCGGCCGGAGGCGCGCCGCAATTTTCAGCCGGGGCAAAGAAAGCACAGCAGCGCGGAGGAAAAAAAAATAAGCGGAGCAAGAACAGCTCCGAGACGGGGCAAAGAGAGCAGCGAGAGAGGGAGAGAGCGAGAGAGGCGATATTCGCGATCGGGCTGCACATCGGGGGAAGGAAGGATTGGAAGTCGCGTCGTGCCCAAGTCGACGACGGCCGCAAGATGGACGGTAATGGAGGATGATGTTTTTTCAGAGCGGCGCGCCGCACGGGGCTCGACTGTCGCGCGAGCATGAATAAGGAAGCAGGGAGCGGCTGGTGCCTAGGCAGAAATGCCGAGGCCAGCCATCTCCCTCTCTCTCTCTCTCTCTCTCTCTCTCTCTATAGCCAGCTCGCGTTGATTTATTGACAGGAAAATCTAGTCGGCGTTCGAGCACGTCGCGCGCGCGCGGGAGGGAAGGGGGAGGGCTTACCTCACCTCGCGCGGAGCGCGATCGAAGCTGCCGCGGAGCGCGTGGCCTTCGCAGCTGACGACGAGCTCGGAGCTGCTGCTGCTGCTGCTCCCGTTGCACGCCAAGCACGCGGTTTATACGATGTCCAGCGGGAGATAATAAATTGCCGATTTTCGATATTGTATAAAGAGTCCCGGGATCGGTTTTACGAGCGCTCTGCGTTATCGCGCCGAGACGAGGACTGCGCTTTGCGCGGGAGAAAAACTCGTCGCTTTTTTAGCTCGTCGCGCCTGCGTAGCTTTCAATTACTGCCGAAGATTCGGACCGGCCGTAATTCAGTCTTGGTTCGGTAACTATTTTCAAATTTAATATAAATCACGAAATTGAGGCGTCCGGGAATGTAAATTTTTCTTCTCATCTCCGCGTAGTTTACGCGTATCGAGTTTCTGCGGCGCTTATCGAGCCCCGAAAACCCTGCGCCTCGCGTGGAATCTTCCTATGCCCGGCCCGATCAAGGTTGAAGATCGCGAGGAGACCTCGAGGAAGAATTTCGACGCGGCGCTCACCTAGAGGAGGTCACAGTACAGTTAAATAGCCGACGAGGCGACTCGGTCGTCAATCCGTGTCACTGTTTCGATCGGTTCCAGGCCTTCGCTTTTCGTTCTCCATCGATTTCGGAAATTTCTCCGGCTGAAACACGAGTGTAAATTGCAGGTTGCACGGCTGGAATTTAGTAATTAAAGAGCCGCTGACAATGAAGCGTTCGAAGCTGATTGAGAGGAGCGGCTAAAGACGTACACGGCACTGAATGTATCTGGAAGTAGCGTCTGCGTGCCGAGGCAATTTCATAAGAGAAAAAAAAACTGGCTGGAAAAAGAAAAACGTCGCCCGCGGAACTGACAGTCGTCGCTCAAGATTTATGGCCGGCGGGCAGTTTACGCGCGTACTTAAATTCAATAATCAGCGCTCGGCATCACGCAACGTCCTCTCCTTCGCAGAATCAGTGGGCCGCGCATACCTATACACAGACTCGCCTCTCATGATCGAGTGCTCATTAGTAGTGTGGCGCACAGATCGGCCCTCTACGTACACAGAGAGAAAGAGAGAGAGGAGATCCTTATAAACGAAAAGGCAAAACAAGAGCGAGCGATTCGCCTTTTATAATTTAATTCCCCGCGTATAATCCGCTTAAGCCGGCCATTAGCGAGCATTCGTAGGTTGTCGGGGGAGAGGCGGACAGATATAGAGGGTGTATATGCGCGGTCCTCTCCGGAGGCTCGCCGAGAGGAGAGAGGGGGGCTAATGGATTTTTTCGATTGAGATGTGCGAGTCCGCGACGCGCGCGCGCGATCCTTTTCCCCCTTTTTGCGCGATAAAAATCCTGGGCGCGAGAGCCGGAGCGAGAGCCGTCCAGTCGGTATGGCGCTTTTTATTTTGATGCGGCGCGCGCCGCCGGCCGCCGAGCGCGTGCGCGCAATCGGGGAGCCGGGGTCCTTCGAAAAAGCCTAGCTGTCCTCTTGGCGAAATACATTGAATTTCGCGAGGGCCCCGCGCGACGGCCCGCTTTTGTCGTGCTTTTTCACTCCCCTCGAGCTCTAGACGCAGAGATTAAAGAAATTAAAAATGCTGACAAATGACGAAGACGGCGTGTAAAGCTGCCTGATTTTCACCCTTTGTTCAGAACGTAATATTTTGATTTACAAAGCACAAAATGGCTTTGCTATGGTCGATTCTGAAAAAATTTAATTATAAATAATATCACTTTAATTACAATTAATTTGAAGAAAGTCCAGTAAATGACTCTCTTTAACCCAGCTGAAGGCTGGAAATTTAATAATTCCGAGAGCGAGAGAGCCCTTTTATTAAAAGAATTTTCAATCCGGGCGAAGAAGCTGCAGTAAAAATGATTGTCCGAACACTCGAATCTCCGGTCGCGCATAGTCCTAAGGAATGCAGGCTCGGACTTGCGTGTGTACGGCCAGGCAGCTCACCGACACAGAGACGAAGGAGCCGCTTCGTCCTCCGTCTGCTTTTCAGCTACCTCGCGTGCAAGATCAAGGTAGCAATGTATATCGTTGGCGTCGGCGTCGGCGGCGAATCGGAAGACAACGCCGCGGGGGCTACCGGTGTTGTTCGCCGAGGAGAATCACGTGCGAGGGAGAGAGAGAGAGAGAGACGGAGAGGAGAAGATCGAGAGGGAGAGAGAGAGAGGAGAGAGGAGTCGGTAAGCACTTTGCTCCCGACTGCTATTGATCCCGAAGGGATTCGCTGCCATTCGCATCGCCTGCGTCTCTCTCTCGGGCTGGGGCCCAAACCTATCAGTCGGTCTCGCTCTCTCGCCTCTGCTTGCTCCGGGAGCAGCTACACACCGCGGCCGGAGAGCCATTGAGATGCAGAGAGCGTGGTGCTACCGTGCGATGGTCCCGATACCACCTAATGGACTGTCCCGCCCTCTTTTCCCTTCGTCCTCCTCCTCCCTACTTCGGCGCTTCCTTCGCAACCTCCTCCTCCACCTCCTGCAGCCAGCTGCAGAGGACGAGAGGGAAAGAGAGAGAGAGCCCGAGCGTTTATTAACAAATGCAGCGCGAACAAAAAGCCGCCCGCCGCCGTAATTCGACGAGATGCGTGAAAAATCGGCTCGGCCGCGCGCGCTTCTCAAATTTTTAAATTAGAGGACCGCTCCTCCTTTTTCGAGGCCCGCCGCCGCCGCCGCCGCCGCCGCGAGTAATCGCCGCTAAGCCCTTATCTGCCTCTCGGTGGGCAGCGGGGCTCATCTTTTTGCTGCCTCGGAGCGCGTGCGTGCGCGTAGGAAAGCTTATAAATTGAAGGTAGTGCGAGGAGAGAAGAGAGGGAGAGACGACGACGATGTAATCGCAAGCATACACTCCAGACGTATACATGAATCAGTACCCTGGAAATGATTGAGCTCAATACGGATTGATAAGTTGGAATTCTTTCCAGGAACCCCGTCCAGGAGGCAGACGCGACTTAATTGCTCGGAAACTTATTATTCCTACCACCGTATCATCTAATTTAATTCAACGCCAATGCCCGCTCAATAACAAGCGACTTGCGCGCGCGCGCGCAATTTTCATGTTTATTGAGTCTGAGTAGTTTTTAACCTATTTCCGATCCGCCGTCGACTCGTTCTCAATCGATCCTCCAGTCGGGGCGAAGATATACATAAAGAGCGGTTATTAAGGCGCGAATTTGATTGCATTAACATAGAGCGCGGCGATATCGAGCCGGGGAAAACAAACGAACGCGGCATCAATTAAGCCATTGCGGATTGGCTATCGGCTCGCGAGCGAATAATATATTTCCCAGACTAACAAGGTAATAGCAAAGACAATGCACGCTCCGAGTGTCGGCGCGACAGCAGTCATCGAATCCCTCTCTCTCGCTCTCTCGCGGGCGCGTGCACATTGTCGCGCAATCCCACTCTCTCGCATACTTACATGCATAGCGCTGCGCTCGACAGATAGAGAGAGAGGACGACGAATTCATCTCGTGGCTGATAATCTACCCGACGAGTACCTGGAAACGTCCCGACTTACAAGCCGGCGCCTCGCCGTCACCTGCGCTAGCGCGCGCTGCGCACGGCGGCCGTTAGAGCACGTGTGCCTGTCGAGCCGTAAACGCGAACGGCGCTGCGGGATTTATGCAGTCATTGAGCTGCCGATACACGCCGCCCGGACGCCTGACTCATTCGCGGCCAATGATATCCGACTGCGAAACGCTCGTCGCTCTTTTCCCTCCGCGCCGCTAATGCGCGGCCGCATTGTTCCCGATCGGCGGAGAGTCGAGGCGACTACTCGGGGAGTGTGAAAATATAACGTCGAGCGAGAGTCTTGATCCCGGGGCTTCGCGGCTGGCTCGGGCTCTTAACTCGCTCTTAGCACGCTCTCCCGCCCTCGGCTATATCCTCCTCTTTTATTCTCTTTCGGAGGCTCAGCGCCGTATACGCACGCATCCGCGAGCGATACCTATATAGAGAGAGAGAGAGAAGAGGAATGGGAGGGAGGGGAGAGAGGAGGTATGGGCAGCAGGCAAGGCACTCACGTACTTTCGTACGGTAGCTCGGCTATAACCGCGTCGCGGCATCATTTATATTTACGAGACATTGCGAGCGGCCGACGAAGCGAGCCTGCATTGTTACTGCCCAAGGGCCTTATAACCGGCGTCTGGGCCTTATAGGGCCCCACGATCTCTCTGGCTCGGGGAGGGTGTGCGCCGCCGCCGCCGCGTATGTCTGCGCATATGCACGAGAGAGAAAGGTAGAGAGCGAGGAGAGGCAAAGGAACGACGAGATTCTCATCTCGATTGATCGAATTTACTGTGTCGGAGCGAGGCCCCGGCGACGGAGCTCCCTGTGCGGCCGCTGCATAATTGGGTTAAAACGGCTTTTAATAGGCTCGGGCCGAGCTCGAGCGACCTCAAGCTCCGATTCCTTTTACAAGCCAACGTCCTCCTTCCCGACGACGTATGGATTTCACCTCGTAACTAATTTTCCCTTTGCTCTCGACGCAGCGCGGCGGCATAACGGCAAATCGGATTAGCGATAAATGAGGATATAACGCGGCGGCGAGAAGTGTTCTTCTGGCTTGTCAATCAGCCCCGGCTGCTGCAGCTTGTCGGGCATTCCCGAGTTATGAGGAGATAAAGCAGGGCCTTAACGGCGGATGTATAGCGCCGTTTGGGGAATAGCTCGAGCGCGCATCAATGATGCAGCGGCGCGCTGCCGGGCATCGAACGTGCGTTTGTCTTCCTTTGCGGAAGTTTATAGTCCGGTATATTCCCAGCGTGTCTCGCTGTATATTATCTTTCACGATCGTCCTAGACGGCGAGGGAAAGAGCAGTAGGGAAAAGCCCATCCCGCGCAACCTTCGAACTTGTTTCGCCGCGCCGCACGGCCGTGGAAGCCATCAACTCGCTTTCTATGTACTGCGCAATGCGCTCGAGGCGGGTGGAATACTGTTTTGCACTTGGGTTTCTCCCGGGACGAGATTCTTTTCCCGGAACAATGATCTTACGATTCTTCTTATCGCTTAGTTATTATTCCGCTTGATTAATTCAATTTATTTTATGTGCGTTCGCGGGTTATCCAACAGCTTCTATTTCTGTGATGAGGGAAAAACTGTAAAGTTTATTGCAGAAATTCATTGAAAATTGCTAGCTAAAGTCGTCGTTTCGCAGTACGAAATGCGTAACAATAAATTCAAAATATATTTTCGTTTATTAAACGCATCCTTATAAAGCAAATGTATCAAGCCACACATAAGAGAAAGAATACAGACCGTGATTCTCGTATCTCCGAAGCTGATAGGAGAAAAAAGAAATATATTCATCTCGGCGATAAAATAGGCATATATACGTAAATACCTTGGCAATGGAAAGAGGGAGAGAAAGAAAAGTCCCCCGTTCCGCTTTTTTTTCCTCGGCTCCGCGGCAGCTCGAGATCGTATTTCTAAAATTCCTCTGTCCCCGCACTCGAGGAGGTTCAATCACCCGTTTCGTAGGCGTTTCTCGCCGTACACAGGCAGGCGGCCGCCGCGCGAGGAGCAGGACCTTCGGATTCTGCTGATCCTCGCGAAATCCCCGGTTTCTGGTCGACATCGAGGGTCGCCGGCAATAGCCGGGCCACCGCCGCCGCCGCCGCCGTCGTCGAGAAGGGAACGACGTTTTAAACCGCAGCGAATATCCGCTCGTTTCGACGGCAGAGTCGAAACAAGCCGACTTTGCACGCGCGCGCGAGCGCCGCGGATAGGAGAAAAAGAGAGAGTCCCGCAGGGACTTTCCCGGAAAACGAGGGGGTTGCTACGCAAGCCCCTCTCTCTCTTTCTCTGCCGGCTTCTATCCTCGGCAAAAATTGCAAAGGGCTTTTCCTTCTCTCATACAGGGCCTTGATTTCGAGCGGTTCCGTGGCTTAAACATGCCAAAATCCCGAATACAACGGTCGGCTTTTTACTTTAGTGCGGCGTTTCTTCCAAAAGACACTTGTAAATTGGAATGGAAATTCTAGCAAAATACGAAAATTCAAGGGTGAACGTTTTAATTAATAAATTCAGCTGCGTATTGCTTTCTAAGATATCCTAGCTTTTAACCATTAGAAAGTAGTTTTAAAAATATTAAAAAGTTAGAAAAATATGAAAATTGTATATTTTAACAATTTTGGGAATAAAAAAAAATCCATAATCCATAATTTACTAAGGCGATAACTTGAGTTTTTCATTTTAGCAGCCAAATAACATTTTTTTAAATTTAATTTAAATATATTCAACCTAGAAAGTTAGAAGTTTTTAAATTAAAGACAAATTTAAAATAAATATTTTGAAACGTTTTATATTTGGGTTTTAAGGTGCAAAATATTTTATTATTTTTATTTTCTATACTTTATCAGCATTTCACCGAGCTCCGGATGAAAAAAGAAAGCAGAATTTTTAATCTACAAAATCCTTCTAGGATCATTTTTCAAGCCTTTTAAATACCCTAATAATAAAAAAAAGTATATATATTAGACGAGAAAACAAGCAGACGGGGAGCTCGGCGGTGTATTTCATGCCTCCAGTGGCGGGCTCTCACTCATACGGACGAAAGTGGGTAAAGATCAGAAGGGTAGTTAGGGCGCAAAAGGCCAGAAATCACGCAAAGAAATATAAAATTCCATCAATCCGTGGCCCCGCAGCAGTTGGCGGTACACACTTTTCTGACCTCTTTGCGGAGCGGTCGCGCGACGGAAGATTTTTCTTTATGGTGTTTGGGGCTTGCCAGGCCTTATTAATGATTGATCGGGGGATATCGACGTCTCCCCTCTGACGCGCGACTGATATATGGGGTGGTCGCGTCGTGCCTTCGCACGTGACGCTATAAAACAAGGCGCGCGCGCGCGCGCAAGCCTCCTTCGCTGCTTCCTACAGGCCTAGGCGATTCTGCCATTGCGCGTTATGCGGATTCCGTTCGTTTCGCCCGCAGTTTTGGCTGGGGGTTGATAAGAGCCGACACGCAGATTCGACGCCTGCAAATGTCATTTTTCTTATCGGTGTATCGAAACGATTTCTTTGCGTGCTACGCTTTTTTTTTGCCGCAAACTATTTTCAGGGAAACCTGCCTCCGACGTTTCGCTGTAATTATTCTGAGAATAGTTTTTCGTTCGCTAATATTATAGTCAAAAGAAATATTATTGTTTTTTGAAATAAATACAGCATACACTCTTCTGTGCGTATTTATTTTCAAAACTCGTTTTTACGAAAATATCTCTGCAAGAATTTCTGCTTTCCTCAAAACTAGCTGAAAAAGTTTCTGAGATTTACATCAACCAAAAAGATATGCAAAAGTTTCCTTTGACGTGAAAAATTTCGTTAAAACAAAGTTTCTCGTGCCCCCGTCCTTGCCATGACTCAACTAAGGACTACTTTTTATAATACGACAAAGAAATATATATAGTTGAGGCATAAATTAATATTGACCCAGTGTAGCGAGCGAGGGGCGGCGATACATCTCGTATAGCGGGGAGGCAATTAAGAGAAATCTCCAGGTAGTTGAAAATAATTCTCGAGAGCCGGCGAAGGAGGAGGGAAAAAAGAAGAGGGTCTAGCCGGGGAATCGGTAAGGGAAATATACGCGAGCGTGTATAGAGAGCGTCGGTGGGCGCTTAGGGTACACGCATGTGGGGTTAAAGGTAGGAAGGAGGTGGAGGAGGAGGCACGTGAATCCCCGAGGGTGGCATTAATCCCGCTACACCCCCCCTTAGGCACTTTCGTCCGTACCTATAGAGAAGCGTTCGCCAAGCGCTAAAGCAATCATATTTTCCGCCCCAAAGGCTCGATTCGCGTCGATGCGAATCAGACTTAGTGATCTAATGTGAATGCCGATAGCGTCTGATTTACTCCCTCGCCGCTTCCTTTCTCTCTCTCGCCCGCACCGCCTCTTGGTGCAGAGCTCCTTTTTCCCGTGATATCGTCGGGAGAAATGCTATTCTTTTCCTTTCGTGCTCGACGATATCCTCGCAATTACGGGAAACTCCCGCTTCGACCTGCATTCGACGCGCTTTTGCGCCGCGCACAACTTTCGATGTTATCGTAACCTATTGATAAGTAAAACATAAAAGTAATATATGTGAAGTGAGATTTCGGGACAAATGAATATTGCGCATATATTTCTCTTATCCGGATTCATCTAATGAATTTGGTTCGCTTTATCAAAGCAAAAACTTACTTTGTCGTATTTGTTTTCTTTCAGCTGGACGATACTAACATTTAAGAAAATTGTTTACAAATGCGAACAGTTTCTTTCTTATTTTAACATTTTCTTCAACCATGAATAGTTTAATAAAAACAGTACAAACTCTCAAACTAAGCTCTACATTAACCTTAATGTTGCAAAAAACTATAATGAAAGAAGAAGTAGACGAGAAGCAGCTGCCACATTGACTGCAAAATATTTTCCTCCCATTGGAAAAGAGGACGAGAGATGAATATCGCCAAATGAATTTCCGCAGACCGGGGTCAATACTAGACTATTCGAAGTGAGAAAGCAGAGTCGCAGACGCCGATCGCTTCCCAGAATCGTAAAGGTGTACGGATTTTCGCTGATCGCGTATCGAGAGATGGAGGATATTCCCCTTCGGCTCGTCTTGTTTCTTTCGTACACACGCGGGCAAGTTAAATTCGCGCGCGTGGCGCGGGAGAAGAGCGAATCTTCCGAGCCGCCCCTCCCCCTTCCCAGGAGCCGAGGCTCCGAGGCCGCCCTCCCCGGGTTTCCTAGCCCTTCCAGCCCCTTCCTCGCCGCGCGCGCTCTCCGGCTTTTTTCCGTTTTTCATTCCGATTCCTGTCACGTATGTGGCGAGAAAAATTGCAGTCGAGCGCTTTACTCGGTTCGCGCTCCGCACGCTCGGCGCCCTCTCTCTTTTCTCGTTCTAGCCATCCTTCTCTCTCTTTCTCTCTCTCTCTCTCCCTCCCTCCCGCTCTGAACGGTCTATCTCGCTCGGGCCCGTAGATCTCGAGACCTTATAAGGCGGCGGCGGCAGCTCGCAAGGGGGTTGCGGAGAGAAGCGGCGTGCTTGCGCGAACCCCCGCGCTCGCAAGAGAGGAAGAGAGAGAGAGAGAGAGCTTCGATATATATCGGGCCGCTGTAGGGAACTCCGGCGAAATCATTCGATAACAGACCGAGTAGAGAAATTTCTCATCGACGTTGTGCTTCGGCTCGGGAACCGCGTTCCTGACGCTCGAATATTTTCGGCGAATGCCTAGACGCTTTCTCACGGAATTTGCTTTTTTTTCTCGCCCAGGCAAAAGCGCTTTAGTATGTGCAAGGGACTCTAGTTGAAATATCGGTGCTTTTTTTAAAAATAATCAAACGTATTCCGAAACTCGCTTTTATCCGGAGTAAAAAAGTTCTTGTTCCAACATGTAGATGAACGTTAATATAATTTACGATCTAAACGGCAAATAAGTAATTAAAAATAAAGAAAGCAGCGTTCATCGCGCTTCGGATAATATAAACGGAGAAACGAAAGTTTATTAACCCCCGGTTAAATGGGATGCCGCTGCCTGTTACAAAAGCGGCCTCCTCGGACTCTCTAAAAGAAGTGCGGATGGCACGGCGACGCACGGCCAAGACGATCGGCGACGGAGCGGAAGTGGCCGATCGCCGAGCACGAACTTTTTATATGGCCTACGGATGAACGTGTCTTTCCCTGAACGATCTCGCCGCGCAAAACGCACCGGTCGAGGAAAGACACGCGCATCCTGCGTGCGCCGTGACTTCGTGCGTCGCTTCGCCTCTCTCTCCCTCCCCCTGCTCTTCCGATAATTTCTTCCAGCCTCTTCGAAAAAAAACTAAATAAATACAAATAAAGAAAATCCATTCCAAGAGGAGAGAAGCAAAAATCGAGTGCAGTACTGAAAAGGTTCGAGCTGCCCCGAGGCTGCTCCTCTAATCCTTGAAATTCAGCTTGATACGGAGGAGCGGTGCAGTTAGCATTGTCCTAGGCGCACGCTGAAACACGGGTCACGATAAGCATCATCTCACCTCCGCTCGACAACGCGGCCAGCCAGCGTATACGCGCCGTGCAGTGGCAAGGCCAGCGGGTGAGAGAGAGAAAGAGAGAGAGCTTGGGAATGAGTGTTGCGCGCGGAACGCGGCATAAATATGTAAGAGCTACCCCCGTTCGTCCTGTGCGGTGCCGCAGCCGCCCCCGCAGCCTCCGCGGCTCTATTCCGCTCACGAGCAAGAGAGCGCGCGCGAGAGAGAGGAAGAGAGAGAGAGGTTATAGATAGAGGCGACGTCATGGAGAGGCGAGCTCGTGACGTAGCCTGCGTGCAACGTCACGCTGATCGAAGTCAGCTGAGAGAGAGAACCAGAGAGCGGTAACAGCGACGAACCTCCCCCTGGAGAAGCAGCAGCGCGCCTAGTCAGGGTCGTCCTCTCTAGCCGCTCCGCCGAGTTCGCGGCTTGCATGTATTCATGAGGCCCGTACTCGGATTCACTGCTCTCCCTCTCTCCCCTATCCGTTTCATTGCCAGGCTCTTTAAAGCGGCGAGGGATGTGTGAGCGCGGCCTTTATCTTTCGACGCTTTCCCGGGCACTCCGGCTCGCGCGCCGAGCGAGAGGCCAGAAGACGCCGATTAAGGCCGGCGTCGCAATATCCGGCGCAGCGCTTCACGAGCAGACAGACACGTTCGCCAGAGCTGACATCCGGTCGTCTCGAAGCTCCTTCTTTCCCGCCCCCGATCTGCATATCGGAAGGGCCATCTCTCATCGGAGAGGGCGCTGGTCGCTTGAATGGAGCCTCCGCCGAAAAGGAGGTAAGGTGCTCATTGTGATGAAGCATGAGTCTGACCCAGTGGGGTAGTGGGGCAGGTCGCGCCGGATGATACATACATATTTATGTCGCGCGCCAGGCGTATATACCGGGCGACGTCGTCGTCGCAGCAGCCACCCTCCCTCCCTCCCTCTTTCCCTCGCCACCTCCTCTCCTCCCGCGCTCTTTCGCCCTCGGCCGCCGCACCCCTGCCAGAGGCCGACTGCCATTGGCCTTCGCGAGCGTTGACTGCTCTCTCGCTCCTTCCCGCTGGGCTATCATGCTAATCAGGCCGCGCGTGGAGCCGTGCATCCCAAGCGCGCCGGGAGCTTGCGATTCTGAAAAGCTCTCGGCACACACGAGGCCAGTGGCCCGCACCCGGCGGCCGCCCCCTCTGAATGCCAAACTTGCCGACGGCTTTCACGTGCTCATTCGCTCCTACGAGCTCTTTCACAACTCTCCGCCCCTTCCCGCCGAGACTAGTTTTTCGCCTCTCTCCACCTCTCATTGTCTCTGCGGGCGGCGCAGGAGCTCCGGCTTCGTTCGCTAAGTAGTCGGCGTTGTTAATATGAGGGGAGCGCCGATTTCCGCGCGGAAAAAGATCGGCCTGGAAAACGCGCTTTTAACGGAGGCTAATTAAGGCTCGGCTAAAACGCGATCGGAGATTAGAGGAAATTTTAATCGATCGCCGCGGATGAAGCAATTTAACAAAGTGGGATATCAAACCTGGAGCGTTTCATCAAATGACGCTTTCAGCTTTTTATCTCGCGAAAAAAGCGGCAAAATCATCGGCAAAAACTCGCGCAGCGCGCGTCTGCATTTTATTTATCTGCGTCGGGATTTTATTTATCGGAGCTGCAAAAAGTTAACGTCAGCCTCTTAAAAGCTCATTAACTCGACTCGCCTGGCACCGCAAACAAAGTACAAGAAGAGCGGGCAAAAAGTCCGGGTAGATGCCGTTGATTGATCTAATAGCCAAGGTGGATTAGTGCTGCGGAAAACTGGATGAACGTCGGCTGCTGATTTTGCGTCGATGCCGCGAAGAATGCGGTCGATCTAACTGAAAGAACGAGGTGTGAGGCAATTAGGCGCCGAGCGCCCTTATAAAGTCACTGATTACCGATACTCTTAAATATACTATCAATAGACTGACCACTGGAAGCAATTCCGTCGACGCTCAAGGTGATTTGCATCGCTGGGCGGAGAAACACGTCCACCTATATGTATAATATCCCATAAAAGTTCATTAATTTCATCAAAACGTGTAAGCCATAAATTCTCCTTTATTCATTTACGTGTTCTACAAAGTTAAAAAGACTAAGCCCGATAAAAGTTTTAACGGCCGCCGTTGTTATGAATTTTCGCTCGAAAATTTAATTATAAATAGATCTCCGACTCGCAGCAGGACCGTCGCGCAGAAATCAATGAAAACGAACGGCTTCGTAAAAAGAAGGTCTCCTCTCCGTTGCAAGCACATCCGCTCGGCGAGAAGCGCATGATCGACGACGAGCGGCGCCGAGCGATAGACTGCCCGGATAAGTATAGGACGAGGGACGGAACGAGGAGGAGGCGCGCGCGCGCGCGCGCGTGTGTAGGCTCCGATTTATCGATCGATAATATCCTTACTTAAAGTGTTTATGTCTTGCGCGCGCCATTAATAAGCCGTTTACCGTGCGCTCTTCGATGCGCTGCTTTCTCCCCTCCCCCGCGTCGCCCGAGCGCGAGATTAGGAGCTCCCCGCGAGTGATCATCTCGCGCGCCACGCGAGTAATTATCGTTATTTTTCCAGGCAATCGGAATAACCGCTCTTCTAGCCGCGGCTCGGATATGCAGTCGATCCGTGTGCCTTTGGGAACTTTCTACTTTTATCGCACAAGTTGATATTGAACTTTTGCCGGACTGGTCGCGCGGCGCGGCGCCGAGGAACGAGTTTCCCCGAGAGCGGGATGATTAATTTTCTTGTTTTCCACATAATTTTTAATTAAGGATATATACTCATTGAAAACGTGTCAATTAATTTAGGCGAAAAAGTGTCGATGATGCGATTACCGGCGAGCTTGGCGCGCGCCTCGGCAAATATGTACTTTGCACGTGATGCGGGACCGCAGTCGTAAAACGTCGCTTTGCGCCCTTGTTTGTCGCGCCTCGTGCCGCCGCCGCCGCCGCCTCGCTTAATTTTTTCTATAAACAGAAAAAAAAGTGGTTACGCAACTTTTCGCAACTAGCCGACGGTATCTCGCGGCTTATAAACAATTTGCCTGGGAGTGTATTTCTATCCGCGATGATTCATTTACGACTTTTACTACGCATTATGCGCGCGGCTCGGATTATTTCGTTAGTTTTTCTATAGCCGCGCGCGGCGAAGCCTACGTGAAACTATCCCACCGCGAATTCCTGCGGCGCGGAGACTGAAAATCAGAAAAGGACTAAGACGACGAGCCGGCGCGAGAGGCACAAAAGCCTGGGCTCCGCCGATAAAGTCTACAAAGTAATTTTACGTAATAGCGTTTTAGGAAATTCATAAATTGCCGAGACCTCCCGACTGGCGAAAGATACATATTCATGAATCACACGTGCGACATCGAACAAAAGATCGATTAGCCATAGCGAGCCGCCGATCGAGATTGTCTCTCTCCCCGTCCTGCCTTAAGCATCGAGTCGGCTTACAATACACGCAGCGGCCCAAGGAAGAAGGCGAGAGAGAGAGAGCGAGCCGTGTGCTACGCCCACGCGTTTGTCGCCGCGCGTCGAGCAGCGAGCGCCGAGGCGAAAAAGGAGGCGGTAAAAATTTAGGCGCGATATATAAAGTGCTTCGGCGCTCGCACACACACGCGCGCGGCTCTCCGTGCGTCGGCGACCTCCCGTAATTCGACGGCGGTCGCCGCGCACGAGGGCGATATAGGCGCTGCGCGCGCCGACAGCGCTATCGTTTTTCGCCTGAAAACTTTATTGCCCGCGAGCCAGGCTTGTTATTTCGCCGATCCTTCAGCGATTCTCTCAAGGCTAAAGCCTCGATGTATACCACTTAGCCGTCGCCGAGCTCTCGATCGATTCGCCTTTTATACTCTCCCGGAGCTCCGGGGAGAGAGATCTTCAGAGCTGCGCGACAATTATACGACTTTATATTTTTCGGCGCTCGGCGGCAGGACTCTCGTGAAAGATGGTATTCGGAAACTACGAGCGTTGCGAAAGCAGCCGCCGCCGACGATGAGTCAAGGCAGCCTCGGCTAAACTCGTTTTCTAGAAGGAACAAGATTCGAATCGCAACCGCTGTTTCGTTCGTTCGAGCGCACTTTTTCTCAAAACTCACTGTTAATAGAGTCCACGGTAGCTGAAACGCATCGAAAGCAGCTGCTCTTGGCAAAGAACTTCCGATCGCAGGCGAGTTAATTATTTGACGCTTCGAGAGAGAGGCGCGTTCTTACGCACCGTTTAAAATTCAATCGTATTCTAATCGTAAAGCGCTTAAGGCGCGCTTTTACATACATCAAAAGTAATGTTAATCCGCGCCGAGGGATATTAGCATGAAAGGATAAACACTACGGTCAGTTATAGCTCCCTTTTTTTCAGCCGAGTTTCCTCTCCGCCGGTTAGCGTTGTAAAGCGAGCACTTCCTCAGTCGAGTTTTAGGGCCGGAGCGCTCCTTCATTCGATCGCGCAAATCGTGTCCTTCTGCCAAACGGTACCTATATCTGCCCCGGCACTTTAAGCGAGACTCCGCTCGCTTATAAGGATCACTGTAAGCCACCTCGAGTTAAGAGAGTTTACTTTTTTGGCTTTATTTGCCGGGGCGAAAAATTGCTCCTTCGCCCCGTTGCCTGGCTTAAACTTTGACTTTGTCTGAATAAATTTGCATGATTATGTACTCTGATTAATAAATTAAACTTTCAGCCGTTTGCAAAAATGACTTAATTGTCAGTTTCCATTATGCAATGCAGGTACTGACTCACTAGGAAACTAATTTGTCGTTCGTGCAACTCGATGAAAAAAAATTGCAATTGATTTTTATCTACATACATTAACAGACGTGACATTATTATTGTACTTGTTTCAATTGCTAATTCCTTTTCTTTTAAGCTGGAATAAAACCGTTACAAATGTATCTTCCTTACAACGTTGCAGCGCCGGCATTGTATTCCGATAAGCGAGAAATAAATTCTACATCGAAAAAGGGAAAAATAATTTACGGATAATTTTATTTTTCTCTAATCGCTATAAATAACGCCGACGATCAAGTTTCCAGGCAGAAAAACGGCCAAGCTTTTTTCAACGACGCTCCGCGCGCGTTACGAAACATTATTTTTTCCAAAAATAATCGATTTATTATGAAATTATATAGTGGCGAGTGAAACAGCTCGTAAACAAAGTTGTTAAGATATCGCATTGAAGAAAAAAAGAGAAATAAGTTTAAAAGGAATCTAGTAAAAAAATAAGTTGCTCTCGCGCTCGCCGATCGTTGACAGAGGAATGTTTTGTTTTTTCCTATATCGTACCGTAAGATTTATGACTCGCACTACGTAACGAGAGGCTTGAAAAACTTCTATATCAGAAGAATCGGCCGACGAAAGCCATCGCCGAGTGGCCAGCGAGTCCGGCAGCTCTTTTTAATCCCGCAGTCCATCCGCCGCGACTTGGAAAAGGAAGCTGGAAAAAAAGAGGGACGACGTCGGCGGGCGGGGAAAGAAGTGGCCGCAGCTTAAAACTCGTGTACCTTGACTCGCATAAAAGGCTCGCAAGCTCTCTCTCTCTCTCTCTCTCTCTCGTAGCGCGACGGCCACGTGATCGCGAATTCCTCGATGATAGTGCAACGAGTCGCCTAATATTACGTAAGCATCCTCTCTAGCCGCGACTCCGCGCATTCCGCTCGGCCTGACTAATCCTTAGATATTCTCTCGTCCGTGATCTTCGGCGCGCGCTCCGGTCGCCGCGGAGAGGAAAATGGATTAGTCCCCGGGAACGAGAGGAAGAACGAGGCGGACCGGCGAGGAAAATAGAGAAACTATGCCGTAAGTGGCTAAGGTAAGACGTCGAAAAATGCGGTTGCGCGAGCGGCATACCGGTAGTCGATGCTCTCCCCCCCCCCTCTCTCTCTCCCTCTCGCGAGCGGTAGCAGCACCGATATAATGTCAATTAACGCGATTATATCGTTCGATTCTCGGGCATTAATAATTCCGATCGCCGGGGTAATTACGCTCTCTCGCGCGCGCGCGCGGGCGACGATTTATTGCGGGTAATGGCGCGTAATGAGCGCGCGGCAGTCCAGCTGCTCGCCGAGAGAGAGAGAGGGAGACACATCTTGGCACTCTTGGCTGGAGCCGCGAGTTTCTGCCTACAAAGCCGCGGAGAGCTGCTTTCGAGCTCGCGACTAGGTGTCCTTGCGCTTTAAATAAATGAAAAAAGCGCCGAGAGCGAGCGCGAGACTGTGTGTAAGTGCCGGCGCGCGTGCACACTCTTTTATCGGGCGCCTACGCGTTTTCAAAGCGCTGCGAGCTCTGTGGGACGCGGACGCGGCATAAGCGATGTACGCAAGCCTGCCTGAGAGCCCGTGCAGCTCCACTTGGGGCTGCCAAGGTGAGGCTGAAGAAAAGCCCGACGAGAGAAGGAGTTTTTCAGTTTTCAAAATCGTTTTTCTCAAGGACCACTTCGACGCGAGCCGCTCTGATTACCGGATGGTCTTGAAAAAAATATGAGCACTCTTTTCTGCTCGGTGTATCGAACAAATTTTACGCTGCAGTCGAAAGCTGCGTCAAAAGTAACGAGGAAATTGTCATTATCGTAGATGCATGATTTATGTTGGCTATCAATCATTGATACTCTATTTTTTAAGCGCGATACATCATTCTCTACTTTAACTAAAAATCATAATTAAAAGAATGAATGTAAATTCGACGGAAGAGTAATTCTTATGCCGGTCGAAAATTAAATGCATTAATTTCTCGCTCTACCGTAATAGCGCAGTAGCTGCAATGTAATCATCGGTGTTCTTACAAAAAACTGCACTTCTTATTTACTCTTTAATTAATAAGAAATAAATCAAAGTTGATAATAGCGCGTCAGTAAAAACACGAGTCAAATAGCGAGAGTTCGATTAACATTAACACTCGTAAATGCCTCGGAAAACACAAATAACTTTGCACGAAAGTGTGCCTGCGCCGCATTATGCATACACAATCCATCTCGGCCTTTGTAAAAAAAAGTCCCTCGTGTGTATATCGAGATAATACGATCAACTAACTGTTATCCTTGACTTTGGCTCGAGGACACGATACGGAACGAGCTCTCTCTCTCTCTCTCTCTCGATAGAAAGTAAAGGCGGTAGCCGCGGCGTTTAGAAAAAGAAAAAGAAAAAGAGAGCCGAGGCATAAAATCGAAGCTTGAAAAGAGCGCGCAGATGGGATTATTTAAGGCGGAAGAGAGGAATGAAAATCCCGGCGGCGGAGCCCGAAGGCGAAAGCCGATCATTGGCCGCGGTACGGCGGCGGCGCACCCCAATTTTAATCAGGAGAAGTCGACTATCCTTCTGCGTTTATATACATGTATATATATATATACACGAAGGAGGCGCAGCTTTCCAGAGGCAACTACCGCCGCCGCCGCCGCTTTATACGATGCATGTAATTTATTTTTATTGCCGGCAATTTTTCCACCCCTCGATCAGAGCGCGCGCGCGGCTCCGCTAATTTCGCGCACGAGCCCTCTCTCGCCCGCGCGCGTAAAAGCATTTGAATGCCGACTGGAAAATGAGACAGAATGCCAAGTGTTTTTTCTGATAGTGCCCCGCGCGCCGCCGCCGCCGCCGCTCGAAGCTTTAGAGCCTAATGGATTTTTAGAGGCAATTATAAGCCGCCGCCGACGAGGATGCTTTGACCGCGGGAGGGATTTATTGCCGGGCTTAATAATCCATTATCTCTTTGATCGCTCCGCTTTTTGCTCGAGGCCGATAACGTCCCCATTGATTGTCGTTGAATTAGACGGCTGATTTTTCAGGAGAAGAATATTGCTCGTCACATTTTTTCGCGCGTGGAGGGAAAAGAGAAGAAAAGGAAGGCACACACCGAGAGCAGAAGAATATAACCGTTCCCGACACCTTGCGGAATAAAATATGACGAACGAGACGGGGCAAATTAAAGGGCGAATTCTCAAGGAAATAAAATTTCCCCGCGCCGTCGCGTCGTAACGAATAAATAACCCCTCGGCTCGAGGCCCGGTGTGTGTATAACTCTTAATAAAAGCGCGAGTGCGTGCGGCGCGCTCAGCCTTTTTCGCGGTGGATTCAGCCCTCTCTCTCTCTCTCTCTATCGCGGTTTACGCGCCCGGCTCCTCCACTTTAAAGACGCGAAGGATTTATCGCGGAGCCGGCGAAAAAGCAGCAGCAGCCTCGGCTAAAGTGTGCGTGCGTGCCTTTTTCGGGGGCTCCGTCTCTCCTCGGAGAGGTTATTGCAGTAAGCCTTCTCTTGGGGGTTCAACAATATTACTATCCCAAACGAAGCTTGTACGCCCCGACCTGCTTTTCTCTCCTCTCCTCATCCCTCGGGCTTTTTACCTTTTCTCCTTTATACGCAAGCGCCCGTCTTTCCCTCCCGCCTCGCTCTGATTCTTTATCGCGAGCGCTTTATTCTCCCGCGATCGAGATCTGCCGGCCGGATTTTTTAATCGGGTTCCGCGGGGAAACTGCAGCGCCCAAAACGTTCCGCATTCGCGCCGCGTCGTTAATTAATCGCGCGGCGAGCGAAGCCGTAATCAGCTTATTGAATGACATGTTGCTTTTATTTCGGTCTGCCCCCCTACATCGGCTTCATGCGGCCTCTCACTTTGATTATTCTTTCTCTGTCTCCGGATCCCATTCCGCCTCTCTCCCCATCGTTCGTCCCGTGCATTTATCGCTCTCCCGTGCCGGCGCGCGCAAGGTATAGCGCCGCTCGCGTCGTCGAATCCCCCGCAGGCCCGGGTGATCGTGCGGAGCCGGAGAAAGAGAGAGAGAGGGAGAGAGAGGCGATCTTTTTAAAGGCGCCCCACTTAAAAGAACACGCTTTACGTTTATAGCCACTCATTCGCCAGTACGTGAGCCGGCATCCCGTGCGCAGCAATTCCGTGGGGCTCGGCGCTCGCTCTCGGGGGCGGCTTTCGCCCGGAGAGAGAGAGAGAGAGAGAGAGAGAGAGAAAGAGAAGCAGCAGCCGGTGTGATAAGCAATAACGACGACGACGGGAGGAGGCCGACTCCCTCTCTCTCTCTCTCGCTCCCACTCGGTGGAGGTGTGCTACCGTTCCTGCTCAAAGAGTACCTGCACGCCGAGCGTATGCTTAGGATCGTTCGACCAATTGGGATCTGCTGGCCTCTCTTTCTTTTCCCTTTTCCCTCCTTCCTCCGCGGCACAATTCACCTTCATATCCCTCCCGGTTATGCCGGCTATACACGCCCCCTCCTCCCGCTCTAATTTCACGACTAGACGTGGAATAACTGACTTTTGCCTTACGAGCTTGGGCTCCCCCGCGAGCGATGAGATTTTCATCCTTTTCATTGATTAACAGGCCTCCTTTTGAACGCTCGTCGGATTTCACAGTCGGCTGGCTTGAAAAAGCGCCTCTCCGGCGAAGTTTTATTTTCTCGGGCGCGGCGCTTCTTGGAAATTAAGCTCTCGTCTCTCAATTTTCTGATTGGACGGCGTCCGCGGCGGGTACGGTTGAGTTACTTAAAAAATGAATTAAAAGTGTGATCCGGCAGTTGATCGAGAGAGAGAGAGAGAGAGAGAGAGAGAAGGAAAGGAGCGGGAAGAAGCAGGGGAGAGAAAAAGACTGGATCTGTTACGGCTCGTGATTCTCTGTCGCGCGCAGCAGCGTCTCCCAGGAGAGCGGGAGACAGAGAGAGAGAGAGAGAGAGAGAGACGACGCCGTGTGCTACCGAGAAAGAAACGGTCTAATTAAAGAAGTCGCCAAAGACAGAGTCGGACTCGATCTTTTTCTTCCTAGCGACGAGCAGCCCCTCATTTACCTATGAACGAGACCACACCACCTTCTCATCAGTGCCAGGATCGCCTTTACTTTTTTTTAATCGCATATCCCTCCAGCCGCGACCTAACTTTTCCAGGACGAATTGCAGTCTTTCCACGATTTTCAAAAGTTTCTTCGACGTTATCCATTAAATAGTTTATAGAAACGAAACTTTTTATTCCGAGCTAATGTATATATATGTAACTTATCAATTGCTGAGAGGATCTTGATAGTTCGAAGCGAAAGAAGAGCGAAGAAGAGGGGAAGCAAACACGTGGCTCGTGGCTGCAATTAAGCCTTAAAGCGCAAGTCAATCTTCTTTGAGGATACTTAGAGCCGCTTTATTTAACGCGTGTTTAAAACTAATAAAAGCGGGGCCGCGCGGCGCGACGCCTCCAAGTTGGCCAACTCGGGGGCGCATTAACCGCACGCTCTGCCTCCTTTTCGTATTTCCTTTTCCATTTCCTCGATGCCTCGAGTAAAGAACGATCACCGACTGCTCTGCCATCGTCGACCATAGACCGAGCTCCGGCTAATACCGCGATTAGACGAGTCTTTCCGCTAAAACTTTAAGTCGCGGCACTGCTTAATTATCCCTCGAGGTCTCGCAGTAATGCGCTACAGGACCTTCAATTCTGGGTAACAAAACTCTTTAAATTACTATACAAGAAATTTGGTAAATGGTTGTTTTTTCGCGCATTCCCCGAGATTAAGACAATTGATTATCGGGAAAATCGGGAGACGTAGCAAAACAGTCAGCGACCCTCGAATCGGGCGTCCCTCCTGCGCAAACATCGAAGCTTGCGAAATTTTACGACGGGAAGCCTGAGCCTGTGCCTCCCTCGACTCGTCTCCCGCTTTCTCGCCCCCCGCGCCTCGCTTTCGAAAATAATCCTCCGCGAGAGCGGCGCCGCATCGGCGTGCACTTGAGAAAAATGCGTGCGCGCAGTTTGCCAAGCCGCGCAGATCAAACAAACGCCGGGGCTTCTTTCGCCGGCGTCCTCCCGGCACTTTGGCGCAGGTAGTTAAAGTGACCTGCTGCTTCGTCTGGTGGTTGTATTGACACGACGGCGGGTGGCTGCGGATGCCTGCTCAGTACTACCCCGCCTCTCTCTCTCTCTCCCTCTCGCTCTCTCCTTGGCGCACAAGGACTGCAGACTTATAAATGTGCCTATCCAGCCTCTAAGCTCGGGCTGCGGGTCGTTAAGCGCATTGTTTTTACCTGTTTGCGTTGCTGGTGCTGCTATTGGCGAGATTTAAGCTGACTTCTTTCATTTTAAATAATAGGATTTGAAACTTGACTTTATGGGAACGTGAAGAAACAAACTGGTACTTTTAAGTGATTACCCCATTGGAAATTTATTTTATTTTAGAAATCTCTCGCCGCCGCTGCTCTTTACCGTGGATAAAAATTTTAAACGTGTTTTAAATCACGATTCGCGGTTATTTTAACGAACGTTGTTTCTACTTTTGCATTTTATTCTTACTACAGTACATAGTTATTGTTAAAAATATATAAAATTGTATGACATTTAATTATTCACTTATGATTACTGACCTTTTCCTAATTAATTTTTGTGAAGGAATACTTCACATGTCGAGTGGTTTTTAGCGGTAAGCCTTGTCTATCGGTTCTAGCTGGAAATTAAGAAATATATTTGTACAAAATTGATAATTTTTCTTAATGTTAACTTTATTTAAATCCAATATAACAAATTTACAACTTGTAATTCATTAAACAAATGTTTTTTAAATAATACACTTTAACTTTCAGGAGGGGAAAACTAGCACACAGCCCAAAAACATAAACAAGAATGAAAAACTAAAAAATAATTAGTTCGCCGATTTTACTACTCGGTCATTGTACGCAGAACGTGAACTCGAATGAAATAGTCAATCGCACAATAATATACGACTGGCAGATTTATTTTTCAACGAAAGGTCAGCAGAAAAAGTTGAGTCCGTGAGCACAACAACGGCCCGGCCAGTCGGGGTAGGTGTTATTCGACAGAGGAAAAACCTGTCAGCGTTGTCAATAAAACAATTAAACCCAAATGCGAGGGTGTCCCCCGGCCACTTTCCCACGTTTCGCGCGGCCGCCACCCCCCGGCGTTTATAATGGCCCCGGGGCCGCTAATTCCAAACACATGTTGGAATAGCCGGTGCCTCGCACCTGAGACGCCCAGCCTCGGCGCGCGCGGACACCTTTTTCTCGGACTCTGTCAACACGGCGCTCGGGCCGTCCCCACGTGTTCACCAGATGTGCGCGCACTTGCAGCTCTCTCTCTCTCTCTTTCTCGCGCGCGCGCGCGAGCGCACAGTCGCCGACAAACAACAACAGGTACCCCGATAGAGGGAATTTTCGAGAATTTCGGGGAAACGAGCCGCTCGGGGACCGATGGCCCGGGATCGAGGTACAAGTGCTAGATAGCATCGAATTTATGGCGAGCTTAAATACACAAAAACTGCTTCCTTCCCTCGGCTCGGAGCAGCCGTTTCTCGGCCCGGGGAAACTGTTTTCTCTTCTTGCGGCGTTTTCTTTTTCTTTAATTGCGACGAACTTTAATATTTAAGCAGGTTTCTGCTTGTTTAAAATATTTGCTTTTAAGCTGAGCAGTACGGTAGTAAAGCAGATAGAGCTATTTTAAAACACGGTCACACCCTCTCTTTATAATAGTTATGCAATAACTCAAAAATAAGAATTATGTATAGCCATACAATTATTAAAAATAAATTGATATATTTTCTTCAAGCATTATTACATTATAAAGCAATAAAATTTTGAATCAAAAAGATTCATTTTATTTTCTTCTTCGTAAAAGTTAAAGTTAAGTGGAGCTCTCGTTCATTAATTTACGATATCTGCATTTACTCGGGGTTGCGGGCCTGAGAATATCTCTAATTTTATTTCTCGAAGCCCTTTTTATTTAATAAAACGGTAACAGCCTACCGGATAATACCGATGGGGAAAATCAGTGAAAAGAGAAAAAGAGCGAGCGGAGGAAAGCGCGGAGAAAAAGCTCGCGAGGAGCCGGGCAGGGGGGGGGAGTAGGGGGAGAAAGAGGCAGCCGGCTAGTTGGCAAAAAAGAAAGGCGAAGACCCGTCCAAAGGAAGGAAAGAGCGATAACGAGAAAGAAAGAGAAAAAGAGAAGAGAATCGGCGATCGGTATAAAAGAGCGCAAAACGATGGCCGAAGAGGGGGAGAGAGGGAGAGAGAGAGAGAGTATCCGGTCGACTCGCGCTCGCGCCGCGTGTGTTCTCCCTTAAAAGCAATCGGCTGTTCCTCCTATTTTGAACATTTCGTCGCTCGCGAGAGCAGCGCAGCCGGCACACGGCGAGAGAGCTGAGATACAACCCGCCTACGATGAAATTATTACCCGCGCCACTGAAATCCCGGGCCCGGAGAGCCTTAAATTATGCGCCGAGAGAGAGAGAGAGAGAGAGGCCAATGCTAAATTGCGCAACGATCGCGCTTAACCTTAAACTTGCTCTCTCTCTCCCTCCGCCTCTCCCCTCGGATCTTCGCCTTTTTATACGTTTCTGCACTGCTCTTACCGATTGATCATAATTAAATTGGTTTTTAGTTTTATGGAATTTCCATTTTCCTCATTGCTGGAACTCAAAGGATATTGATGATTTGCATAAAACGCGGCCGCGGCAAGTGATACGACCGTGTCAGTTCGTTGGAGTACTTAAATTTACTCCAAGCCGCGCGACGATATTTTTTTAAAAGCTTAATATTCAAATGGATATCAAATTGTACAACGCTACAAGTTTTTCGTTTTAGAGTCCCGAGCAAAAAATAGAAAATCATAAAAAGCACAAATGAACTTGCAATATAAATTTCCGACAAGGAAATCTTTCTTAATGGCAGTAAATTTTTTATCCCCGCTTAATCATTGATAATAATTAAAAAAATTTTATCGATTAATATAGTTATATGCGCCAGGACAACCGGCGGTAATTTTCTGCCTCAAAAAATGTCCAGGCCTCTTTTTGCCGCGATTAATATATAAAATACCTCCATTCCGAACGGAGAAAAAGTCAATCGTGTTTGTTTAATAAGCCGTACGAGACCCATAAAGCACGTAAAACGCAATTAAACGAACTCCGCGGCAGGCTCCTTTTTTCCTCCTGCCAGTCTCCTCGTCTTACACCCGTTCCTTTTTTTATTTCCCCGCGCCGCTCGGCGCGCGATTATCCGAGCGTGCGATTAATGACCGTCGCTAAACTCCCGACGACTGAGCTGGCTCGTTTTTTCGTCTGGCTCTCGGCAATCGACAATATAAATCGAGCGGCGTTATCGAGCCGCGCGACTCGAAATAACGATTCGCCGCACCGGAGGCGCTATTATAGGTGACAGTGCAAGGTGCAGGCATAAATTAAATCAATAATAACGTCGCGTAATGTATTCAGCGTCGATCCAACGGGTGTCCGCCGCGGCCTCTAATCCGTCGCGCGGGGCGAACCTTTCAAACCAGTCCTTCTCGTTCTCGGCTGCTCTCTCGCTCGCTACTCGGATGTGTAACTCTCCCGGCTAGGCGGCAGCGTTGTGACATAGGCTCGCGCGGCGCTCGCTTTTGCGCAACGCCAAAGTCGACGCGAGCGATCGAGCGCAAGCCTAGTCAGCGACGAGGTAATTCAGCAAAGCGACTTCGATCCCGAGGCGGGGGGGGGGTCCATTTTTCTAGCGGATATACTGGCCGCCCGTGGGTGGGAGATAACGCTGATAAATTTTAACCTTCGAGCGCCTCGAATTCCTGGCTTTCACGTCGCGATTATGATATTTCCCTTACTCTTCCGTCAATTCAATGCAAATTAGTTATAGTACACTTGATCTTCAGCAGCACTACAATGAAGAGCTACGCGTGAAATAGTCTGCTTTGTATTGAGAAGCGAGCTCTGTGCAAGTCAATCGGACGCGCAACTTTTGGTAATTTCGTAAAAAAAAAATTAGAAAATTATCAACAACTGTACCATAATTCCTGAATAAATGTTAGAACAATCGATTTGAATCGCTTTGACTGTAAAGGACTCTTTTACTTTCGGCAAATAAAATGTTGAGCAATGCACGCGTACGCTACGGAGAATTTATGCGCGTCGGTAGCGCGCATCGGTTCCAGATTAGCCCATCAGTCCGCGTAACGCAACAAAGCAATCTCGCGATGTTCCCCCCGACTTCCAGGGTCGGAGGACACGGCCGCCGAAAAAGTGTGCGCGCCCGTTTTAAAAGCCCAAGGAAATTGTGACAGAGGCGCGTCGGCTATTACGAAAGATCGTATCTCTCTCTCTCTCTCGTATACTCGGTGGGCGTATTGCATCGCTCGCGCGGCGATCGCTCTCCTCCTCCGTCCCTCTCTCGAAATGAAAAAAAAAAGTAACGAAGAGGAGGAGGATCAACTTCCGGTACGTGGGATTGCATTCTCGTTGTGCGCCGAAAATTCATTTTATTGTTGTTGTTATCGTCGCGCGTTCGCGCTCGGCTCGCGGCGCTGTGTGAGTGCGGAGTTGAAATACACGAACACGCGTGGAGAGGCCTCTTCCTCTCTTTTTTTCTCTCTTTTTTTAAGGAAGAGGGTTTCCTATATGCGCGTGTAGGTGGAGGAGATGCGCGATGAAAAAGGCCCGCGAAAGGTAACGGGGAGCGAAAGGGCACGGGAGGGAAGTGACGGTGTGTCTCGAAGAAAAATGAAAAGAGCACGAGCGAGTGAAAGAAAGGATTGAGTAGTCGAGAATTCTGAGATGTTAGCAACAAAAGGGGTGTCGCAGAGGAGCCGGAGCGCGATGCTGCTCACAATGCGCCTCTGATAAACGAGGCGAGATTGTCTGTCTGAGTGACTTCTCTTCTATTTGCCTTCTTTTCTCTCTCCCGCGTGGCTCTCTTTTTCTTCTCCCGGCTCGGCTTACTTGTCCGGCGCGTCACCTCCGTATATATACCTGCAAAGACGGAAAAACGAGATCGGGAGGCGGATGGTTATTGATATTTTCGACAGCCTACATTGTCGATCGCATTCAAAAATATTGAACTGCGCACTTACTTGTCGCTTGCTATTATATTTGGCTGCAGTTCAAAGGCTCTTTCAAAAGAAGAGGAGGCAGCTTGAAAAATGACCGTGTCATTAGCGGTGGACTTGATCTAGCTCGATAACATTACAATATTACGAGAGTCCGTTTTCTTATGTTTTTGCAAGCCCGAAGAAATATTTTTATTTATCAGTTTTTGAAAATAGCAGGCAAGCTTACAGTAGACTATGGTATTCTCATGCAGCTAAATTCGAACGCTTGGAAGCGATTGTCTAAACATAAAAAAGTTGTTAATCACTCGGTACCTGAGCAAACAAAGGCTTTATGAGGAAAAAGAGATAAATTTCAAGCAGCGGCTGCAATCTCGGCAAAGGAGAAAAAATAAACAGAGAAATACAATACGCTAAAAAGCCACATCGTGAGAAGTTTAAAAAAAGAGTTATCAAGAGTGTCGATACGAGAACATTGGCCGATTTTGTTAACGAGCTCAAAAGCTGAATAATCTACTCCCTAAAACATAATTTCCAAGCCGCGGCACGACACATTTTTCAGGGGGACTTGTCACTTTTTCGATTAATTTTTCGACTGGTTTAATGCAGCGAACGCCGGCATAAATAAGGCTCTTAATTGGGTCGAGCGCAGCGAGAAAGGATCGCGTCGCCCGACTTTCTCGCTTTTATATTTATGCCCCGCTCCTCACCGCCGGCGAGATTAGCGCCTCGCGATGAACTCTCCTCGGCGAGGTGCGTAGGCACGATCGCGAGAGACAATTACGCAAGGCGCCGATATCGGGATCCTTAATAAGACGCGCGGCTATCGGCTCTCGCGCGCTCGCACTTTACACGCGATCCTTATCGCGCGGGCATAAACTACGATTTACAATGCAGATCGGCCTTTATTTTTCCCACTCTCTCTGTTGTTCCGAGTCCAGGTGAAGCTCGGCCGATTACATCGCGGGGGGGAATCGATACTTCGCTAAATCGTTTTGTCTTTTGCGCGTCCGCTACGCCACTCGCGCTTTCGCGTAATGGTCATAAGGAGCGATTTATCATCTTTTGCAGCGAGGTTCGATGCGGCATTGATTGATGCGGGCGCGCGTCGGAAAAAACTCGGGTGAGCCGGAAAAAATTCATTGTCATTCGAGCTTCTTAATAATCCGATGAATGTTTGGGAGAAAAAATAGTATTCAATTTATTTTACGATCTTTCTCAACACCCAATAAAGATTCATAATAAAGCACCGAACTCGATCGGGGCGATTATTATAATAATGCGCAAAAGAAATGCAAATTCGGAATAAACCTGTCGTCGGGCGTAATTTTATGAAACATCTGTCAGCGGGCTCCGAAAGTCGTTCCTTCCTAATTTAACGATTAAAAAAGTAAAACGCAGTTATACTCGCAGCTCCGCGAGTCCTGATTACAAGTCGTAAAAGAGCCTTAAGCCACGCGTGAATCAAGGAGCCGCGCAGATAGCTTTTTCAGAATCAGTCTCCGGCCGCTTTGACAAGGCGGAGGAGGAGGCGGCAAGTAAGTTAATCGCAAAAAGAGTTATATAATCCATAATCTTGGCAGCTTTTGCAACATGCTGCAGACAGGATGTTACCGGTCGTTCTTGCTCGCTTGCGCGCGCTCCCGGCGAGGCATTGTCGTTGGAATTCTCGTAAAATAATTAAGAGGCCCGCTGGAGCTCGCCCCGCGAGCGCGCGCGCGCTCCTCGCGGTAGCTGGCGCGACGGTATTTTAAAGGGTCGTAAAAGGGACATTAAAATCTCGCCATCTCGCTCCTTTCCGTAAGACGGCCCCGCGCCGCGGCAGCTCCGAGTGGCGTCCGCGAAGATCGCCTGAAAGCTCCGAGGCCCCGCTATTGCTGCTTCTTTCTTCGGAGGAATTAATTGACGCCGGTAAGAAACTCCCCGAAGATTCTCTATAGATGTTTGCAACGATTGCCAGACTTCGCTCTCTCTCTCCCTCTCTCTCTCTTCCTCCGCCACGCCGGAGTTATATCGCTTTATAATTTCGGCCCGGCCGAGCCTTTCAGTTAACCTTTTTGCGCGGCCCGCAATAAATTTCTCCTCTCTTTTTCGTTAACTCTATCAAAGAATCTTGTTTGTGAGCTGTTTCTTCGCTCCGAGTGCGCTGCCGTACCATATATTTTTCTTGCAACTGCCGCACGCCGAAAAAGCGGATTCATTCATTGTCTTAATGCGAACAATTAAACTCTAATGATGGCATTACTTTTAATAATTCCGCCACTCATGCCTTCTCGCGCGAATCAAAGACCGCGCGGGGCTGAAAAAAAAGTCGAAAGTAAGAAGCATTAAAAGTGACAAAAAATCGACTGGTCCCCGTCAACGTAATGAACCGGCGCTAGAGGTTCGTTAATTACACGCTTACGTAAATTTCAACGCGTATAGTCACCGCTTTTCTGACTGGTACCAACTTCATAAAGGATTCGCAAGTTATGTTATCGGCGGGTCCATTATGTATGATAATTATTGGGCATGCGCGCGTTTAAATTTGCTGATAGAGAGAAAGAGGAAAATGTTAATTGGATCATCGATTTGTTATAAGACAAGCTATCATTACATTTTCCATCAGGAAAATAATTGCGCATATAATACATTAAATTGTTACAGGCCTATTGACTCGTAAAAAAGCCGATTCCTGATTTATGCTTGCATTAAAAGCGAAAAGTACCCTGAAAATATCTACAATATTATTTCAGCAATTTGCACGATGAGAGGATTGAAATATGACCGGCGAGAGGCCGAACTAGTAGTTTTCTGAATCCTGTCCTCCAACACGGAAGCAATAAAATATCGCTCAGGTAGTTCTTAAGAGATATGTATAATTAAAAAAGGAAGAAGACGCAAGATGAAAAAAAAAACGAAATAATCAAGGAGAGAAGAGTCCCGTTATCTTGGAAGGCTTTCTCCACTTGGCAGATCGTCCGGCTGGCATTTTTTCCAGAAAACCAGCCAGGAGACACGACGCTCAGGAACCCGAGGCTCCAAGAGTGAGAGGAATAGCAGCGGCGGCGGCGGCAGCATTCGAGGTCGGGCGTGTATAGAAATGCACGCCTTAGGGGCTATGACCGTTGCCACGTATTAGGATATACGAAGCCGCGAGATAAGTCGCACACTCACACACAGGCGCGTCTGTAAAGTGGGCTGATCGAGCCCGGCCTCGCCCAAATCGGACCGAGAGAGAAAGAAGAAACCTTTCGGCTCCAGAGGCAAAACTAGTTTGGTGACAACCAAGGAGACCCTCTCTCGCTCCCTCTCCCTCTCCCTCTCTCCCTCTCCTTCGCCGTCGTGTGCTCTCTTTTAATAGACTTGACGAAATCCACACTAGAGAAAGTGGCCGTATGGGTGGAAGCCTACGCACTTGCCGGCGAGGGACCCGTTGCTTTTTCGATAATTCGATCTGGTCTTTGCCTTCCTTCCTTCGCCGCTCCGATTGACCAGAAGAGATCGCCGTGAGAAAAAATCTTTACGTGTGCACGAGAGAGCGCCGCGGAGGCTTTTACGTTATAGGAACGCGACGGCTCGTACGAGCCCGTTTCTTTATCGACGCATTTCCTTTAATCTCCGTAATTGAAAGATAAGTCTGCCCAAGTGTAAATCACTCGATGGGAGTCGCGCGATTAATGGCGCCCGAGCCCGCGAGCAGCACCTACAACGATCTCGCTGCTTATTATTCACCGTCCTCGAGCACTTATTTATTAACAAAGATTGGACTAGTGCTTAACCTTTCCGTGTATGAGTCTGTAAAAGAGCGATAGGAACGGACCGATTTAGAAGGAGTAATTTTACAAGCATTAGCCTGTAGACCAGGTCCGTTTAAGAAACTCGTTTTTTTCAGTTGCTCGAAAAATATTTACCTGATTTCTTGCTTATTTCTTTTATTAGCATCGAGATGCAGATTCTAAGAAAACGCCACGCCTTTACACTGCAGATGTTAGCCGATAAGCGACAAGCTGTTTTTATATTGACTTAAAAACGGCGACTTTTTTTTCACTCGGGCACCTCTCGTTATCGAGAGCGTTCCGTCAAAAGCGTCGGCGCATAACTTATCGCGCCGCTTATTTTCGGGCACAAGGTCTCGCCGCGAAGAAAGGCGCGCAGTTTTCACGAGCGAATCCGCGGCGCGCGAGACGACAATCCGGCCGAATCTCCCGCCAATAATAATTCCCACCGCCCAAAGGTCCTCCAGAAAGTAAAGAAGCTGCGCGGAGAAGAGGCCGCGCGTAAGTCTCGCTTAATTTATAAGTATAGTCCCGCTCGGCGACGGTGCGCTCGCTCGCTCTCCCCCCGGGCCGGCACGAAGGAAACCTCAAAAGAAGGCCCGCTCGCGGGCGCACAAAAGCAAGAAGAAACAAAGAGGAAATAAAAGCGAAAAACCGGAGGCAAAGCGCGTCGAGAGATACACATATAATACGGCTAAAAAGCAAAAAGGAGCAAAGCGGAAAAAAGGCGCACAATGATAAAGAAGGCAAGAAAGGGCGAGCTGCAGCGGGCCCCGGGAGGGAGGAGAGAGTGTATAGGAGACACACGAGTCGCCGCCTGCACATATAGGTGAGCTGCTCTCTTGCGGGGCTTATCTTGCATCGAGCATTGTCGCTCGCGCCGGCTGACAGTCCCAGAATTGCCGCGCGTGCAGAAGCTGCGAGCAAAGCGAGAGAGAGAGAGAGAGGAAGGAGGAGAGATCGGAGAGATGGCGCGCGCGAGAAACAACTGCCGGGGGAACGTCGCCGAGCTCTGCTTTGCTCCGCGCCGAGGAGAGGAGAGACGCGCGTGCTCGCCGCGGCTGCTGCCACACGGCTCCAAAGACTCAGCCCGTCAGCTTCTCCGAGACAAGTTGCCCGAGCGAGCGAGCCGAGCGTCCAGCCGGCGCAGATTCTACAATTACTCATGGGCTCGCTGCAAACTTACTCGCCCCGGAGCGGCCCCTGCATAAAGAGCGATGAGCGCCTGACTTTGTCCTTTCGAAGCCGTTGCTGCCGCTGCTTGCCTCGTGCTTTTATTTCCCGAGCGAGATTGAGCAATCTCGATAGGGCGAGAGAGAGAGAGAGAGAGAGAGAGAGAGCTACCGAACGTACGGGTAACGCTACGATTTATCGATCTATTTTCGCTGCAAAGAGATAGATTGTGGTATGCGTGCACGCTTCGAAGTAACGGGCTTGCGCAACGAGCTTGCCGCTGCTGCTGCCATTGTACCTATTTTTGTCGCTGTCGATCTCCAGCAGGGAAAACTTTTTCCATTTTGAAATACCGGAGCGGATAGCGGCGCGTGACAAATTTTAGGGACGAAAGGCCGCAGGAGCCTGTTGCCGAACGCGGCGGATTGCGTGATTTCGTTGCGTCGACGACGCTGATCTATTGGCTAATGGTTTAAAAAAATATTTTCAGTCCGCGCTCAAAGCGGCAGTGGCTTCGTATACGTATGGCTTTTAATCTAAATAGGTTATCGCGGCTGGATGGGGAAGCTGTGTTTTTTTTTCTTCCAAATTGTTTACACGAATTCATCTCGTTCCAACAAAATTGTATCGTGTAAAACGCACATTGCCGCGAGCAGCCAACGCTTATACAGAACGCAAATGAAAAGGTGTTACCGCTTCTAGCTTTCCGTAGTTCTCAGAGTGAAATGAAAAATAACTAATAAGCGTCGAAATTGCCGCAACGACGCTCGAAAAATGCGCCTCTCGTCATTTGCCCCCCGATAAACGAAGCTCGCGACCTGCCGGCAGTTGGCCACGGCACTTTGCAGAAGTCTCGTCCCTTCTGCCTCCCGATGATCGTATTGCAAATTTAGAACGCACTCGGCGAACAGCTTCGCACCTCCGCCACCGCGACTACCACCCCCGGAGCGTCGCGTCGCCGTCTTTTCTTCGTCGCTCCGTCGGCCGCGTCCTCGGCAACATTCTATCCCGCTTGTTTTTATCGGCGCGCGAATGGGACTTTACGATGTCTCGTCACTCCGAGTTATCCTTTCCTCCGCCTCTCGCTTTTACGTCCCTTTATATCCCCCGGCAGCCACCCCCGCAGCGGGCGGAGGAGAGCCGGCTCCTGTCAGCCCCGTTTTTCTTTCCCAAAGACGCCCAGCCAACTGGCTCCGGCGAATACACGCGTCGCTCTCGCGCGAGCGCCAAAGGCTTTTATACGCCCTCGGGGTAACGATGTGTCACTAATACATCTCTTACACCCGGGGATATTCCTCCGCGAGCTACGTGAGAGTCGTGACAAGATATTTCGCCGGCTGTCGTATATTCTTTTACGCGCGCACTCGGACGCGAATGATGTGGGCGCCGCGCGAATTTCTGAGCTCGGCGGCGAATTAATCGGCGAGATCGTTTTCGGACGGCGCGCGAGTGGATGTATGCAAATGCTTGCGATACAGGCGGCTCGATATTTTCAAAAATTCCAATTTCTCCGAATTTTGGGTATAAATTTAGACGTCCCCTTGAAAATGCAAAACTCCGAAAGATCAATATTTATGCGGAGAGGCAGGTGTGCGAAAGCGATACGGCACGCGCGAATAAAAAAGTGATAAATATCTTGATGATGCGGCAATGCGATGCTTGTAATTTTCACTTACCGGGCCGTTACGAAGGCCGTGATATCATTATAAAAATCGGAAGAAAGCGAGCGAGCGTTAACGCGTATAAAAAATTCCGCAGGGACCATTCGATGATTTCTTATTGAGTTTGTAGGTTTACTGCGCGCGTTTACATAAAACAGCCTTTATACAAGTTGAATATGATCGTCCGCAAGCAGAAGAGCCAAAAGCAAGTTTTACTGGCGCTAGGCAGAGCTATATTCACTTTTACTGCGATGCATCAGATTTTAGTGCTTTTACACTCGAAGCGCGCGTCTTGCGCGCGTACGAGCTTTCTCGAGGAGAGCTAAGCTACGAGCGGGCGCGCAACTTTCCTCGCAAATGTCTCCCCGCGCGAGTAAAAAGCGCAGCCGGCTACCCGGGGCATTTTCGCCGCGCACTTCCGGCAGGCGAGTACGTCTGCGCGACGTGTCCGGGGGATTTTTCTCGGGCGTCTCCGGCGCATTTAATGAAGGCGCGTGCGCGCGGCCAATGATCATATTTTTCCCGGACCGCGGCAACTAGTCGCGCCGAGCGATTGGAACAGCGGGTGGTGTCTCCGGGCGCTCGATCGCCGCGGCCGCTGACAGATTTATGGTAGCCGATCGTTTTTTCCTCGTCTTCTTTTCCGCGCGCGATCAGTCTTTTGCGCCGCTGCGAGGCTCTCTCGGCGTTGCGTAAGCTCTCTCGCGATCGGGCTAAAACCGGTAATCTAAAAAACACGCGCATGATATACGCGGCTCCTGATAATAAATAGCCCTAAGGGACATTGTACTACTTTTTGCATTTGCGCGTAAAGCAGTGGCTTCGGCCTCGCGGGGGGATTGCGGAGCTTACCTCCTCGTTGCCCGACGGACGAAGCTTAATAATTTTTCGAGAAAATACTTTTTATGTTTACAGTATGGAGGTAGTTAAAAATTATACGCAGCAGGCTTTGCGGAAAAACACTTTGGAGTTTGAGGTTTTTTTTTTCAATTCCGGACATGCATGAAACATAAAGCTTTCTCGGTAGGAATTGTATGTGGTTATGCAAGTATTCATTTTTTTAGACATTTAGTCGAGATTTATGGATAATATTGACACTTTCAAAAGTTTTTATGTTAATAAAGTGCACTTTCAATGACATTTACATTTTTATAGCCGTTAAAAAAGATTCAGAAATAAAATAACCTAACAGACCGTAAAACTCGTTTTTAATGCTTTAAACTCTATATATAATTAAGGTGTTTAAATTGATTAGCTTATAATTGTCTAATTAAATGAAATTTTCACATAACTTAAATCTTATTTAATACGAGTACGATTTTCAGCATCCATAATACACATTATTTGCATGCAAATACGCGGCATTCGAATATTTTTTAATTTACCGGATAAAAATAGCAGTCAGCGACACGCAAAAAAGGGTAAATCGATTATTAAAAGTACATTCATAATAATGATTCTCGAATTTCCGTAGCTCCACTTCTCGACGCGCATTCGAAAGGGGCATCATCAAAATGCAGCGGAGCAGCCGCGAAATTATCGCATTATATGCAGATGCGTGCGTCCGCGGCAATTTCGCGGCGCATACAGCAAGTTAGAAACGAGGTGTATATATCACTTATCCGAGGAATCGGCAGGAGGAGAGAAAAAAAAAGAGGCAGGCAAGATCCAGTCTGTCGTATAATTACCACTTTCGTAACCGCGACATTAATCATGGGCGGTTGCCTCGACCTTTCCGAGCCGGCTTCTCGAGCATGCGCGCGACGGCTCTATACTCGACAACGATCGATTTATGATCTGATCTTATAAATATTTTTCTTCGCGTATTGAAAAAAAAAAAGGAACGGCGGCGGCAGTCAACAAATAACTCTTTTCGCTTATTGAAAATATGACTGCAAGGACTTTTAGAACTGCATCGTAAAACGCGCGCGGCGAGGGAAAATGTTGTCTCGTGCGCGATAGCGCTAACACAGATTTCATTTCATTTTATTAGCTCGGAACAGCGCGAGTCGTCGAATCGAGTCTTGGAAGCGAGCAATATCGTAAATTCTTCGGTAATTAACTATTTCCTACATATAACCTGCGAGAAATATTCCAAGTTTCCATGTCCTTAGACACGTAGTACATTACGGACTTGGAAAGATTTCGGATCCATCGCCAAACTCTTCCGGTACGGTGTTTTTCCGGGAGGAAAATCGGGCCGTGACTCATATCGATCAAGATTCTCGTCAGCCCAGCCAGGCCTCGCTCACATTTGGAAATGTTTCTGAATTTTTGTCCAGAGCTCTCTCGAGCGCGCAGCATTCGCAGTCGCGAGCAAGCGCAGCGGAGTTCCGCGGCTTAGTCACGCCGCGTTCTCCATAATCGTAAAGTGTCCAGCGGGTGATCTATCAATCGGCTTCGATTCGACGCAGCGGCAGCTGGAAAATTATCGCTACCCGCTCCCAGATCGATGCGACGACTGTCCCTTGATATGTCGTTAGCGGGGAACCGGTATCTGTTACATTAGCCGGCAGCGTTTCCAGCCTCCCATAAGCCGCATCAGCTCTAGGAAGGATGCGGCGATAATTGGACGATGACGCCACTTGAGCGTCCTGCGCGTACGTAAAAAATCCGACCTATCGATTGCCTCCTACCGACGACACAGTTACCTTAGGCGCGTCGATTTCAGTGATAAAGCGCGCCCGCCCGAATGATGGATGATGTTGACGCGCTTGTAACTAACGCTACCTCCTGCCGCCGATTCTGTACATATCGCGGCACTACGCAGAAGCCGAGAGAATATTTTTGTCTCCGCGGAGGAGCGCTAAATCGGAATTGCTGATCGACGCGCGATGCGAGCGAGGCAAGGCACTGCTGCGAAAAACGCATTCGGACGATTCGACGTTCGGTTTTCTTACGTGTATACCCCAGATCAATGCGATACGGGGAGACGGGGAGACGGAGAAAATGGCAAAGCGATTTTATTCCGATATTGGAATTTTTTAATCTTAAGGATTGCATGCCCGGCGGATGATGACGATCGTGTTTGAATATCTACCCCGATTGTAGAAATAGATTCCATTAGACGGTTCCGTTCATTTTCAGATATGTCAGGTACAATTATTATTTTTGGCCTCTTTAATAATATAGGGTTTTCGTGTTCGGTGGAAATCTGAATTTGGATCTCTGCGAAGAAGCTGCAACTAATTTACTTTGGTGGCTCATTTAAAAACAATATTCCGTTGACGTAGATTATCTAATATAGTCTTTTTCTTCCAATAATGTATCGGTAAAATTTTCCGTTCGAAGATTTCCAGGAGTTGTGTTGCAGAAAATGCATCACTTAAAATTCAGCTCATCTAAAGAGACGACGGCTTCATAAAATTTCAAGTTATTTCTCAGAATAATAAAAAATATAGCTACTTTTATTTGTCAGTAATATTTTTAAAGGATCGGTTTGTTAAATTAAAAAGAAGCAATTACTTTTAAGAAGCGGCAATAAGAATTATACAGCTTCGATTCCGTCTCCGCAGTCATTTGAATAAACGAAACATGTTCCCCGTGCAAACTAACGCGCGTTTCCCATCGTCTTCTTAAGCACGTCATGAAAGGGCGCGTAAGATTTATTTGAAAATAAGCGCCTAATAAATCGAACAAGTCCCCTTCCAGTACCGGGCATTAGGCAGAATATGCCCGCCGGAGAAACTTCTTCATTAAAGAGCGGCCGGTAATTGATTCCTGACAATTAAAGCCCTAAAAAATGATCTCTCTTTAATGCGCTGACAGAAAGAAATCGATGGCACGTCGGATCGAGAGATCTCGGCAGCCACTATAACGAAGAATCGAGCCTGGAGTAGTGCTCGATTAGCTTTCACGGCACGATCTGACCTAAAACCGTGAGCGAATCGGTTGGACGCTCGGTCATCTCCTTCTCCTTTTCCTTATAACGCTCCTCCGTGTCTTTCTCCCGATCGACGTTGAACGAATTCTGGGCTCGAGGCGTGATGGAAACTTGGTCCTTCGAAAAAATAATCTTTACTCCACGCCGAGGCGCCGCTGCTGCCAGTTTTCAACTGAATTTCCCGGTAAATCTTTTGAAAATCGCATTTTCAGCCGCTCTCGCCTTTTCCGCGACTCGAGCTGAGACGTTTTTTAATTTCGTGGAAGCGCTAGCAGTAGTTCGGCGTATAAAGTATTCGAACGGATTCCTTATCGGCCTGGAAAAACAAGTTGAACGTTCGAGTTTGTTTTTACCTCGAGGCAGAAATCGCGACGAAAAGAAAAAAAAAAAAAATACCGAGCGCTCAGGCGCGATGATATGCAGAACCGCCTTAGATTAGGTAAGAAGAAATGTTTTCGCTTAACCTGAAACGCCAAAACCGGACTCCGCGCACATCTTTCCGGTAGAGCTGCCGGCCGGCTTTCCGCTCGCCGCGGCGGCGGGCGCGGAATCGCTGGCCGGGGCGCCTCGAGGTTCGATCCCCCGGCAAAACCCCCGGCGCGAGCATTATATTCAAAGCTTTCTTGAAATAATTCTACATACATGAATATAATCGCGATGCACGCGGAACTGCCGCGCGGCGGCGACGAGAGGCTAGAAAAAGAGTTTCGGAAAGAAGGCGGCCTTGCCGAGGGTCTCCTCTGCTTTTTTTGCCTCCCGAGCTCCTTTATTTCGTCATTTTAATGCCTATTAGTGCCACCTTAGGCGCAAGATAAATTTTATGCTAATGAGGCTTGATTAACACTTTTAACCATTTGACATTCTCAGATTACGCCGGAGCCGCGGAGTGTTTGCATAAGCGTTTGCATATCAATACCATAAATTCATTTCTAAGCATCTCTTGTAATGGCTCTGTTTGCGGCGCGCATTTAGCCTCACTCACACTTTTTGTCAGCGGCGCAATAAGATCGCCGAGGCGAGCCGTGCTTGCGGAAAGAACGGGCAAATTGGATTCGCGCTGCTTGCATTAACGAGGAAAACGCATTGATTTTCAATTAGCCGCCTGTGCTATTTTAAGCCTGCCGCGGCCGCTGAAATTTTCATCGCGCGACGAATGAAATATTTTAACATTTATTTCGAGATGTTTCATGAATCCTCGTGGTTTTGTATGAAGTGCATTTTGCAAAGTTCGTTACTCCTTTGTATACGACTGGCGATTCATTGCTTTTTAAGCGGCGAACAAGTGCACGGAACACTGCGGTGAATAAAGATTAATTGACGTAACGAGCGCACGTGGATGCCATATTCTTATCTTTTCCCGAGCAATCACTCATAATCTTTTGAAAAACAGTTACCGCCCGCCATTCCAAAGAGCTTTTGTTTTTCGTATATATATTTAAATGATTACGTAAACGAAAATCCGCTATCGCGTAGCTTTCTCGAAAGCGTCCGCGAGCAAAAGTCGGAAGAATTAATTGTCTCGCTCTCTCGAGATAGAAAGCTCGCAAGCTCCATTTCTCGATCGAGAAAGAAGGCAAGAGGGAGCGCTCGCAATCTCGCCTCCGTAACTTTTTCGCGCAAACATCTTGACGCGGGGAGAGCCCGGAGGACGGAGGCGCTCGCTCGGCTCCTCCGCATACCGCGCGTATAGGAAAATTCGCGAACGCGACTCACGTCGCGATTCGAGATTCGAGCGCGCGCGTAAGAGAAGCGCACACGGCAGGCAACGAGACAGATAACGAAGACAAGGAAAAGGGAAAAAGACGAGGGGTGCAGAGAGCAGGGAGTGGAAAAAGCAAAGAGCACGAGGCAAATACAGACGCGCGAGCGAGCGAGTGGCCGCGGTAGCGCACACACGCGCGAACACAGCCTTGCCGCGAGTAGGAGGCGGCGAGAGAGGGTGTCCGGGTATCGTCCGGTGTGCCTGCTTCCTCTCTCTCTCTCTCTCTCTCTCTCTCTCTCCAGAGCTGCTGCATCGAGAATGTGGTTATGATAATGCATCGGCCACCGCACTACGCAGAGAGAGATCCCATCCCGCTTAGAGGGTATACCTCTGCATACACGAGGAGATCGTTCCTTCCTCGCCTCTCTCTCTCTCTCTCTCTCTCTCTCTCTCTCTCTTTCTTTCCGTCTTTGTGTACCCAGTGATTTTTTCCCTTTTTAATCTACCCGCGCTTCGCATCATCCCCTTGCTGCTGCAGCTCGCGCTACTTGTGCTTTTTCCTAGCTTTGTTCGAGGCTGTACTATCGCGCACTGCCGCTGGCTCAACTGATTATGACCGGCGCGCTTTCACTTTTACAGACTTTTCCTGGATGATTACGCGAGAATTCGAGCTTCCGCTTCTGCTGCTGCTGCTGTCGCTTCGGCATAAAGATGGAAAGGACGCAGTCAAAGACTGCGGTAAGATAATTTGGATTTCTTCTCAAATTGTATTAAACGTTTGTCCCTTGGAAAACGCGGTATTTGAATGTAAATAGATCTGGGGCACCGAGCAGCAAGAATGCTAGTTTGAAATAGTACAACGTAAAAATAGATATCTTTTGAAGAACGTAGACAGGGAGCTTTAAAATATACTCTTTCCTTTCGAGCAATTTTGATTGAAAATTCTTTTAATAAGAGCTCGCTTAGCGAGTTATCTTGATTGCGATCGAGGCGATGCGCGATACGTCGATTGGCGGAGAAAATTGGGGAAAATCAAGCATTTATCGCGAGGAAGGGAGGGAAAGAAGTGTCGCGCAACATTAAAGCTAACGCACCGTCGCCTCCTTCGATCGAAGGGAATCAAGCGTATACATGTATATACGTATAAGTGTGTCCCGCAGCTATCGGCGTGGCTCCGCGTGAACGTAGAGGGCGATTCATGTACGAAAACTCTTAGACGAATACCGGGAGTCTCTCCTTCTGGTTAAATTGTTTCCAGCCCATTAGCCATTAACTGCCAGGCCGCCTCGGGGATTCGGATTCGAGGTTTCCCTCCGTGCCCCGATTCGCAACGAGTATAAGCGAGAGCATCCTCCCGGAGCGCGAGGAGTATAAGAAAGCTTCGATTCTTCGGGAGAGGAGATGCGGAAGACGCTGCACTCCGCCGAGGAGGAGGAGGAGGAGGAGGAGAAAAAAATAAAGAAAACAGCAGCAGCGCTGTAAGAGAGAGACTCTTAGGAGAATAGGGGGGGCGAGTGTTTAAATAATTCCACTATTTCCATGCATATTGCAGGAAACAATTACAACTATAATTGCTAATAGAAGATTCCAGACGAGAGCAGGTTTATCTCCGGGGTTCAAAGCTACCTTTACTTTAGCTTTCCCTCCGTCTCCCGACCCGCTGGCCTCCTCCTCGCAGACGGCGAGGAGGTCGCCCCGCCGCCGCTGCACCGGAGAGTCGTCCTTTTTGTCGCGTGCTTCCGCAAGTTTATCTTTTCGAGAGCGTTTCGCCGTTTCAGCGTTATTTTAGCCCGTATTTCGCTGACTAGGACGTGCTTCCGGAATGGAGTAAAAAAATTCACTTCTTTAATAAATCTTGCAGTTATTACACTGATAGCCGTAATGAGTTATTATCTTGACACAGTCCTGAATAATGCGCTAAGAAGTATTTAAAAGACTATAAATTTATGGCCGCGGAGCTGAATTTCTAAACGAACGGCTATCTTTTGGTTATATCATTGAAGAACGAGAACCGAGCTGAGCGCCGAGGCGAAAGAGAAACCTTTTCTGCGCGCTTATAACTTTAATCTTACTAGTTTCGTCAAACTTTCCACCCACCGTAGCTGAGCTGCTGTGGCTCCGCTATTATGGCCCGCCTCTAAAACGACGAGACCTCCAAGTCATTTAAGAACTCTATTTCGACTAATCGGTGTAGTGTAATTTTTTCAGTTTTTCTTCTTGTATATATATATATATATATATATTTGCTATTTTCAAAGTGGAATTATTTCCTTTCTCCTCGAAAAAGCAAATATTTACATTGCACCTGCGCGTGTGCGCGTTCGGTATCGATATAATCATTCATTCACGTTGCTGCAGAGCTTTTTATCAAGCGTTTTTTCAATTAAATTATAACGTATTAGCTCAATATTTGAAAAGGTTCATCGTTCGTGTTCATGAATGATTCTTTGAAATTCAGTTAACTGCGAGCGAAATAACATACTTTGATTTCTAGTGCGCGAGCTTGAGGCGAATGTTTTCCTACCGGGAGCACATGTGAAAATTGAATCTCATTACTTTTTACAGAAACTGTCTCGTGTCTGCGCGAAGTGTTCAGGTACTTTTCCTATTATACAGGAAACTTTTTTTGCGTATCAATACCGTCACGTAGATAAGAAAATATTATTAATATATGGTTTTGATTCTCAATGAAGCTTGCGTTGTTTTCAAGAGCGCAGCCAGCGATGTTCGGAAAATGCCGTTACAAGTCGTTTTAATCGAAAGTAAATCCGACGGAGTTGTCGGTGAGGAATTGCTATTTATCCAGTCGGTTCAATTTTCTCGGCAGCCGAGATAAACGCATTTTTCCCTTTGTTTTTCTATATCAGGCGCTTGCTTGCGCTTTCTCGGCCGGCATTGTGTGTAAAGACAGGCAGGAAGTCGGGAGGGAGAGAGAGGGAGAGCGAGAAGGGTAGAAAGAAGAGGGAAAAAATCAAGAAAATTGGTATGCAGCGTACAACAAACCGGCGCGGGGGGAGCGGGAGGAGTGACGCGGGAGAGGTAAGGAGAGCGAGAGAGAGAGAGAGAGGATGCCTGGGTTTAGGCCAGCTGGGGGTTGCCGCCGCCGCTACGCTACTCTCTGAGGGTGGGATCAATACTCTCTCTCGCTCTCTCTCTCTCTCTCTATCTCCTAGCTTTACGCACGCTTTCTTCTTTGCCCGTCGTCTTCTCCTCGCGTATCTCCCTGCCTTCTCTCCCGGCTAGACTGTCCCCGAGCTTCATCCAGAGATTACCTAACGCGCACTCATTTTCCCCAGCTTCGAAAGCTGAGAGAGAGAGAGCGCGCGGCACTTGGCCCTCTTCTTTTATTAAATTTTTAGTATTCGCGACTAAACGACTGGCTCTTTTATCGGCAGAAGAAGGAGAGATTACGTCAAAAGCAGGTCAAAGACTCGTCGTCGTCGTCGTTTTCCGTGACGTCAGTCCGAGTGAACGATGCACGTGTTCAAGCGTGGCAGCAAACAAAAGTCTGCACGCGGACGTACGTGTGTGTGTATATATATCCGCGAACGCCCGCTTCTCTACTTTGCATCGGAGCTCCTCTATACCAATAGGGGAAAACAATTGCTTGTCGCGCACTATGGAATTAGCTTGGCCGGCAAAGGGGGCGGACTCTCTCTCTCGCCGTTCGTAAAACCTTCTTGGTATTTCTTTGCATACAAAGAAAGAGATAGTATGTGACAAAGGCAACGCGCCGGAGAAAGAGGGACAAAGAAAGATATATAGTGAAGCGGCGAGGAGGAAGGAAAAAACTGTATTGTGTCCCGACTAAGTTCGAGACAATGAAAATAATAAGAAAAAAAAAGAGGGGAAAAAAAGAGAGGAAGGGACATTCCCCGCGCTGCCCGGCGCAGAAATAGTCAAATTCGAGCTTTCCTCTCGCCTCAATCTCGAGCGCTGATTAAATCGCATTTGAAACAAACCCAGATAAACTCCCGGATAAGTGAATGGCGCAAGCCGGAAAGTTTGAGACGGAAAGTGTTAATATATAATGATGATATTCGAGTTCGCGCGCAGCCTGTTACGGATTAACAGAGCGCGCAATCCGCGCGCCTCAGCTCACCGCCCGGGCCGCCCGCTCTCTCGTAAAGGGTTGAAATTCCCCTCTCTCCCTGATGCTCTCGGGGAGAGAGAGGGAGAGAGAGAAGCCGCGACGTCAAGGCGAAGTCGTTCTTTTTCCCCGACTATTAAACTCCTTAAGCTTTACTGTCTTTATTGTATCTCCTTGGATTGGCGTCGCTCCTGCAGACAGCTAACTAGCCCTTCCAGCCTGCTGCCGCTGCCGCTGCTCCCTCTCGCAGCTGCGAGAAGTAAGAAATTACGCGAATCTCTCCGGCACTAAAACTCTTTCAAACAATAATGTTAATGGAAAAGTGACTCTTTCCCGGTTTTTAGTAGTTTTTTCTTAAGGGGACCGTCTAAAGGAGAAAGCTTTCAATGGCTGCTTAACTTTTGCTTTGAGACTTACAAGTGATCTATTACTGTCATGAAGATTATGTAATTGAGCAAAGAATAATTAATCATTCAATTTGTCATTGTTGCTTATAACTAGTGATTCAAATACTAAAATAAATGTTTAACCTTTGTCTTCTTTTTATTTTAAACATTTTTAGAGTATTAAAAATTGTCACAGCAATTACAGCCCGATATTCTCTGGGGGATTTAATGTTATACGTTCAACCCATTGTACCAAATATACCTGCAGGCGAAATCAAGAAGGCTGGCAGCATGTGGAGTGTCGGGCCATCTGGCCCTGTTCTAAAATCGAATTTGTCGTTCTTTTCATTCTTTAATTCTAGAACTTTAAAATCTAACTTGTATAGCTGCGTTTGAATACGACTGCCACAATGATTACCTTTGTACTGATGAAGAGATAAAATTGTGGTCTACCGCTTTAAGAACCAATCAGTATTAGCTTTCTCGTAAAATTTACGAATATTTATTAAAAAATTCTTCAATTTTCTTCACTGTTTGGAACTAAAAAATTTTTTTTAAAAATTAATAAAATTGTACATGAGGAGCAATGAGCAAATGCGAAAACAAATCATTTTTCATTACTGATTTAATTACTGACATTTTTAAAACGAACCAGACCTACAAAGTAACGTATTGAGGCCATAATAATAAAAATAGATTAATCGAAATGAAGTGAATCAGTAGCAACGCTTAAATATTCTTCTCATTAAATCAATTTTGTGAAAATAAGGAAGCCTTCTCGTCGCTTCGACAAAAAATCGTAAAGACTTTTTTCACGGTACAAGATCAAAGCAGCGCGCGGAGTCTCTTAAAAGTAGAAAACACTTGCACATAAATTACACTTAATTCAGCGCAATTATCCGGACTTATTATGGAGGCCTAAATTTGAGAGCTCGACAATTTTATCGGTATAAATGCATAATTTTTCAATACCCAGCCTTTCCCATTCGGCGGAGATACGCATCTCATCCGGGGGCCGAAAAAAGTAAAATATTCAGGTGGCGATCGGTGAGAAATCGCTCTCGTCTGCGATCGATCTCCGCGCGCGGGCGAGAGGGCCTAAAAATAAACACGAGAGCTCGCGCACCAGCGGCGATGACGCTCGTCGGCTGCTCGGGGCGCCGATTACGAAAATCTTCCGGCCCGCTTCGAGTCGAAGGCTTCGACACGCGCGCCGCCGCCGCCGC
>JAWWEM010000010.1:25037510-25052131 GCA_035582935.1 Ormyrus thymus
CGAGCATTTCTTTGTATGCTAATATAATGAAAAAGGCAAAGAGTGGCAAAAAATCGGCGAGTTTTAAATCTCTCGTGCCGCGTGTAAAAGTCAAAGCAGCAGGCACACGAGCTTTGATCCACTTTTTGCCACTGCCCCGGCAATAATAGCTCGCATTAAAAGTGTAAAAATATCTCATCAGGCTCGTATCTTATTTTCTCTATAATTCCCGAGCTCGGCAGCGGTGCAACGCCCGTGGAGCGCGGGAGAGAGAGAGCCTGCGCAGGGTGGCACATAAAGCGGCGTTCATCACACACAATAGACAGCCATGAAACAAAACGGCGGTCCGCGCGGCCGTAAACTGGAAATATGTCAAAGATAATAAAACAATTAGCCATAAAACATAACGACCCTCGTATGTATCATATAGACGGTGGGCGCGCGCTGCAATGTGCCTGGCTCTGCGACCGAAGGAAGAGCGCTGCGTGCACACAGGCGTGCAGGCGCGTACACACGGGAACGCTCCCGTCGGGAGGGGGGAGGGGGCAACGGGTCGCGAAGAACGAAACGGGCATAAATGCCCGGGCCCGTAATGGATTCATCCGCGAGCTATCAAAGACAAGCTGGGGCTCTCGGTCCGCTCGAAAAATTAGCAGGATTAATAGACCAAATACACCCGGCGGCGCGCGACACGGACGACGGAGCGCCGGGGAGGAGGGGGAGGGAACGAGGCTCGAGACAAATGAACGAAGGCGCGATGGAAAAAGTTTGCCCAGACAATAAAGACGGAGAGCAGTCGAGATTACCGGCGCGGGAGCCCCGCCCGACGAGCCGCCTGTCGCTCCATAGATATAAATTGCGCGAAAATTACCGGAACAAGAGCCGCCTTGTATTATGGGCGCTCTTGAGAGAGAAAAAGAAAAAGCGCCCGGCAACGCGTCATTAAAGTTAGCGGGGATAAGGTTTCGCGAGCGTGATAAATCACCCGCGAGGCGCTGCTACTTAAACGAAACGCTCTGCTCTCTCGCTTAACCGGGAGAAATGACTTTTAATAAGAGGCCCTCGCTCGTCGATCGAAGGCGATCGGAGAGCTCCGCCGCACGGGGGGGAAAGGAAAGGCAGCCCCGTCCGACACGTAGGACCACTCCCTCCGTTAAAGAGAAAGAAAAATTCTCTTTCTCCCCAGCACGCGCCGCCGCCGGAGTCATCCTCCCTTTAAAATCCGAAGAGAGAGACGGAGAAAAGGGGAAGCCGGATAGAAAAACGCTAGTCTGAGGTGGCCCTGATCTAGGGGCGAAATCCTGGAAAAAGGGGGGATCGCCGCGCCGTCCCGCGCGAGCTTCTGCGTGCGGCATCGATCGAGCGGTAATGAATTCGGAGATTAATGGCTGCGCCCGGAGCAATAGCGGAGCCTTGGATTCATAGGCGGTTTCTTTATACCTTCTTTTATTAAACTTCGCTAATGGATGTCTTTTTAAACGAGCCGGCGCAGTATGCAAAGCAGTTTCGTTCCTTTTTCCAGAAAGGAGCGGCGCGATAACAGATTTTTCCCGCGACTGCTCAGCGCCGAGAGAGAGCCAAGTGGCGAAGCGTTCCGAGAAGGAACTAGTCCATTTAGTGCGGGCAAGGCGTCGCGCAATTACGATTTCACGGCAAAGTGGGAAAAATCCGCCCCCGGCCGCGGCGCGAACAACAGGTAGAGAGGCGAGAGCCTCCTCGGCGAGCTTTACGGGTTTTCGCGCCGAGCGGTGCCATTAGGCTCTCTAGGCGCCCGCAGCCGGCCGGCGAAATAATAGCGTACGTAGGCATACGCGCGCAGGTACGTACGTACGACACGCCGGCTTCTCGGTATAACGTCTTAACCGAGACGAGTGGAAACGAAATAAGCGAGAGAGCCGAGTTTACGTACGTGCCCCGCGCCCGCTGAAAAAAGAAGGAAGGATCCGGCTTTCTCCGCGGCGCGTATTATACGCCGGGCTCCATTCGTTTCCGGGGTCATGCGCTTCTCGAAATAGAAGTTGCAGACCGCGAGAGAGAGGGAGAGGGGCATCGTCATTCTCGTTTCAGCGTAGTTTTACGGCCTGCCACGGACGAGCTACCTACGCGCCTCTTTCGTCCCTCGTATCCTATCCTCTCCCGGCCACAAATCTCCTCTCGGTCTCTTTTTCGCCGAGCGCGGCGACGAGCCCGGCATCTCCATCGGGGCCTCCTCTTCTTTACGATTCATCTAAGTCCGCGGAGAAACGCACGCGCCAAGCGAGCTTTTAAAACCGAGCGCCCATTTGAATATTTAAACCCATTGCCGCCGCGCGGCACCGCGCCAACATAATGGACAATCTCTGTGTCTTTGTTGGGGAATAATATCTTTCGCTATAGGCAATACGCGGCTGCCCGCGCGAAATTGCAGCCGCGCGCGGCGACTGCGGCCTCCTCTCCGGTAAGTGAGCTCTCTCTCTCTCTCTCTCTCTCCCGTCGCCGTGCGGCGGCTGCTCTTAGTTTCAATTAACAAGTTTGAATTTCCTGGCGGCGCGCGTGAATATGGTGCCGCGGGGCGTTAAATAAAAATGCGAAACCTTATCGAATCGTTCACGCTTTGCGAAGCCACTCATCGAATCTTTCTGCCCGAGCTGAGGAAGGAAAAAGCGCTCCGCCGGTGGGTCTCTGCTATTTTTTTCCGTTTCCACCCCCCACTCGCGAGAGCCGTGACCTCAGGCCAATCCGCAATAGTAAAAGGGAGCGGGACGGGGGCAGCTTTCCATGGCCGAGCGAGCAGCTCGTTGAAATGATTCTATTAATTTTTCCATCGAGAGCGCCACTCGTGCATGCCGCCCCTTTTTTTTGCTTCCTCGCTGCGGAGGGAGCGAGAGAGAGAGAGAGAGAGAGAGAAACAAGGAGCTGCGGCACGAGTCCTGCACCCTCGCCGCTCTTTTTGCCGTCATTCTTGGCCCGCGACTCGGAGCAGCCCCAGAGCGCTTTTTTCGCCCGTGCCCTTTTTTCTGGGCTCGCTTTAACTGCGCCTGGCGGGCTGGGCTCCGCAGGAATTCAAGCTCGCAGAGAACAAATATCGTCGGCAATCGTTTTATCGCGGCTCGAGATGATACTTTCGTTCCGTTTTACTTGAGGGATTCACTCGAGACTCCAGTAGATCATACTACATTCAGTTACCGGCCTCTGCGCAGTATTTTCTGAAATATTGCGACACGTGAAGCTTTGTCGCCCTTTTTAAGCGCCTAAAAACTTGCGACAAGGATAGTATTATATTTGAAAGAAAACATTAATGATCGTTGCACTGTGAGTGAAAGGAACGACTGCACAACAATGTGTTATAACTTAAGCTCGGTGATAAGTATAGACATTTCGGAGGATTTTCTTTTTTATAATTGGCCGTGCAAGAAATAATCTATAATGCTTGAAACGCTGTAATCACTTGCAGGTTCATATAATCGTAAGTCAGGGGATTTTTGAGTACAATTTAATTAGCCCGCCGAGTAATGAATGAAAGCCGCGCAACAATGAGGCATTGGTGCGCGAACTCATAACTCGCGTATAATTAGAAATCATCAAGGGAAATACATAATTCCTGGGCTTGTATTATCAATAGCAAAAAGAGTCGAAGGTGAAATTATAAGAGAATGAAGGACCTAACGCAAAGGTTAACGTCTGTCTGGTCCGCCTACGCACCTCCTCGCATTCGGACGACTCTATTGTCTTTGAAAAGGAAGAGAGCCGAAGAAAGAGAGAGAGAACGAAAGAGAAAATCACGCTGGCAAAGAAATATTGCGTACAACGTACAAATTCGTAGTCTGCAATTCATCACGCTTGTCGGTTATATAGAAAAAGGAACGGTATCGCGTCCGTTTTAATTAACGGCAAACACCGCCGGATCAGCTTCCTCGAGCGCCGGACTTGTTAAATTTTTCTCGCTCTTTATATTCCTTTAAGTACGTCTTAATATCGAAATCGCGATTGATTTCTCTGTTTTTTTCATCGGGCCCGCCGCTCGCAACAATGAGAGAAGGAAGTGCATTGTTGCTCGCAGCGGAGTAAGCTCGCGCCGCGTGCAAAGTCACCCTCCGCGAGGTCCCTCGATTAGTCGAGGTGAGCGAGAGACGGCGATTCTCGAAAGGGGAGGGACGCGTTTGGAGGTGCGCTCGCGAAAGAGGAGCAAAAGGAAGGAGGCCGGAACAAAGGGCCTCTTGCCAACCTTCTTACGTGGGCGCCAAGACCCATGTAAATAGGTATATAGACACATTTTGATGAGTACCTACCTGCGTGCCAGAGAGAGAAAGAGAGACAAAGAAAGTGGAGGCGCGTGGTGCGCCGAGCGAGAGAGAAAAAAGCAAGGAACGAGAGTGGCCGCCCTTTCGAGCCAAAGTCGCCGCGCGAGACTCGACAATGCCATGGATTATGAGCGCGCCTCTGTACTTTTTCTCCTCTTCCCTTTATCCTTCCTTTACTTCTTTTCTCTCTCTCCCGGCTGGTTCTACCCGCGGGCCGCTCAGCGAGCAAGCTCCGAAGCGATAAATAAGGGAGCCATTTGCTATTGTCAAAAAATAACGAAGCCGCGGAGCTTCTCTGCCTGGGAAATTAATCGCGAGCGAAGCAAAAAGCTCCTCGACCGTTTCTCGGGTTTCTCGCGTGCCAGAATCCCATCGCCGCGGCCATCGATACATACAGCGGTAAGCCGCGCGCACGATGTTTGCTCTCGCTTTAGGCGCTTCGCGCTGCCGCAGCACTTATAGAGAACACGACTTCCCCGTCCTCGTCGTCGTCATCGTCGTCGTCGCCTCGTAAAAGCCGAAAGCCCCGAGTCATCCTCCTCCTTCTCGGGAGAGTTGCGGGGAGCGGAGAGAGGACTTGAATGGAAAAGAGGCGAGGAAGGCCTTCGAGGCTGAGCCGCGGAATCGCGCAGACGGACAGATGGAGGTCACGGGCCGGGTCATCTAACGCGCTCTCGGTTATTGTCCTTCTCTCTCCTCGGCGCCCACACCTACGGTTCCGTGTTTACAACTTGTCTAATCGTTCGGAGGAATCTGCGCCGCATTGCCTCTTTGTACGGACGGGCTTCGGAAATTTCTTTCCGCTCGACTTACGAGCGGCTTTCAATACCTGCCTCGTCCGTTCATTCACTGAGCTTCCTCGCGGGAGATTGTCGGTAAGCAACGACGCTCTTTGCTGATTCAATGAACGAGCACGTGACTAGCGGCCAACACTTACGTGTACGAGTTTATCGCATTGATTCTTTGAAATGTATCATTGCGCTAATTCGGAATATCGTTGCGAAATCATTATGACTAAGTGAAAAATTATTTCCCGGTGTATACTATTAAGTTTTATTGTATAGCGAACTATATTTTAAGATCGATAATTAACAGTTTGTTATTTATATCTAATAAACTTGTAACAAATTGGTGCGAAGGTGTATAAGTAAGTGGTTCTATAGAAATCGAGTTTTCATTGAAATTTTTCTACTGCTCTTACAGCTCGCGTAGCAACAAACGAAAGAAAAATATACACTTTACGATTGTTTGTTTTATAAATGACGAAATCATGCACTATACGAAAGCTTGAAAAAACCTGAGGCGATTAGAAAGAAAAGGTCGGAACGAAATCAGTCCGAGCGTACATAGAAAAATAGCTCGAAAGTAAATGTTCACCAGCAGCTCTCCGAATGAATGGATTAATCGAGAAGCTGGCCGCGCGCCGATGAATGAAAAAGGAAGGCGCGATGTCCAAGGCCCCCGTCTCGGCGAATGATTCAGGTAAGCCGGCCGAGGATGAACGAGACGAAACCGCAAATTAAATTAGCGAGTCGCAGAACGACGACGGGTCGAAGAGCCTGACGGGCAAGAAAGCGTTGCCCGGCTACCGGGGCTGCTTAACCCGGCTTAATTAGCAATTATCCAATAAAAAGGCCGGCGCATAGGTTACGACGGGGGCCTAGGGAGCGGCGGCGGGCCCCGGACGAAAAACGAGCCCTGTATAATTATAAGTGGCAAAACAGCAGCTCTCGTCGGAGGGGGAGCGAGCTGCTCTCGGTGGCGATTCTCTCTCCTGCGGCGCTCGCGTTACTTTTATTGCCGTCTTTTTCATCAGCGCGCGATTTTCTTCCTCCTCCTCGTGCTCCTTTATTCGCGCAGGCATTAATTTGCTTTATGGATGCACCGTGCCAACGCTCGAAAGCAACCGGTGCGCCGATGCGTCTCTCCCCCACCGGAGGGCCGCCTCCTATATATACCGAGAGGCACCTTACGACGTAATGAAATAAACGTGGAATTTCCGAGCAAAAAGTACCCGCGCGCGGCGCGATAAAACTAGTCCGGAGAAAAATGTCTCTCTCTCTCTCTCTCTCTCTCCCTGTCCCGCGCTTGATTTATAATTATTGCCCCGCACCTTACGGAAAAGCGAAAGGGAGATTATGATTCCGCGAGAGCGTGCACTTCTTGGTAAATCGCGGATTTTGATATCTCACTTGTATCTAATCGCGGGACTTTGCTTTCCCGAAAACCAATAATTCACCTTCAGCGCGCATATCTGCCAAAAAGTATCTTGTATCTCAGCAGGGAAAGTTCAATAGAGTTGCTGGCTACTGTATTTCTGCTCTGTGAAAAGCTGCTGAGTCTGGTCTGAGTGCAGGAATGAGTACCATTTGTCATTATTTTTTCACCCCCGTCCCGGGTGGCTGCATTTCTTTTCGACTCGATTCAATGAACTCTCAAAATAATTAGAAGATGGTAGACATAATTCACCGCGGAGTGTTGCGTCACTTCCGCTAGAATGACCGTATTGATATTTAACAAGCATATAAATAACGATAATACCTCGTCGCCAAAGCAAAAGGCCCAAGCCCCGCGAGGCTCCGAAGCTTAGCGCGATAAAAAATGAGAAGCCGCCGCTCCGAGGTGTGTATAGTAATCACCTACTTAATCGTAAAAAGAGATTACCGATTCGCCCGCGGAGTAAAAAGTCGAAAATCATCGTTTGGAGAAGAGCTGCCTCTCTCTCGGCAGGAGTTGATCGGCTCGGCGCGCGTTTATACACGATCCACAGGTTTTTCTCTCTCCTCGGCTCCTCGGCTCTTAGGCGTTCTGCTTTATCATCCGAAATCCCATTGACAAGGCCCCCATTCGAAAGTTTCCTCGTGACGCGCCTTCAGCGCAGAACATGTTAGACGCCCACGTCGTTTCCGGTCCCCGACGGAGTCGTGAGGCTGTGTGGCGTGCTCCTTTTTTTTCTTCTTATTCTGGCCCCCCCTCTCGCTCTCCTCGGTTTTCGGGGGATCTCCTATTAGAGCAGGCTCTCCTCTCTCGCAACAAAGGCGAATCGCGGAGGGAGGAAGGCGCGCGCTCGCGCATCTTCCTCGGGGGTCTCTATCAGTGCCTCTTTTTCTCTTTCTCGGGCGCAGCGATAATTGCGGTGCTCTCCAACTGTTATTATTAAGCCGATATTTTACCAAGGGGACACACGTTCGCGCATATAATTTGCAAAAGCCTCTAATTATGGGTTAGTGGGTATATACGCTTGTGGAGAGAGAGAGAGAGAGAGAGAGAGCATAGACGTCGCATGTGGAGAAAAGGGCGAGGCTCCGAGCGCAAGATTTGCCTATCGTTCCTTCTCTCCCTCGTACCCCGAGTCGTTCGCTCTCCGCGCGCATCCTTTTTCTCCTCGAGCAAAGAGAGTCCGAGGCTCGCCTACGCGTCAAATCAGGTTCGCTCTCCCGAGCTTTATCATTATCATCACCTCGCCTCTCTTTCATCGAGCGGAGCGAGGCAACCAGCTCTCTTCCTCCCTCCCCGCGTAACGCCGCTCGCCGCGGCTCTTTTATAGAGACATTATTTTAGAAAATTTAATTTACGAGCGCGCGGGCCCGCGCACTTAATAGAGATTTATTGTAGGATGCGCGTGATTATACGTTTCCTCCTGTGAATGGGAGAAGAGTGCGGGAAAAACGTTGCGCTCAAAAATTAATAATTGCCACGTTGTTTTAATTGATTTTCCCCAGTGTTGAGTAACGAAACCATTGAAATCTTAATTACCCGTTGGCCAAGTTCATTTTAACCGAAATTGAAGCTTTGAGTTATTGCGAGAGTACGGGCAGCTTTTGAAAAAAGGAGCATCGCTGCTCATATTCGAGGAGAATACAGCCACGCAGGGGCGAGATTAAGCTTGAGAAAAGGACGAGATAAGAGCCGCGCTCCAAGTTGAGCGGGCACGCTTTACGACAGCTCCGCGCCTGCGTGCGTGCATCATTGTCCGCGGTGGTCCCATCTGCTTTTATTCGGGAAAAGCCCTCGGATATATATTCTTTATCGCGGATCCATATCTGGTCAATCGCAGCCTCTTTGTCCGGATCGCGGCTCGTATGGAGGCGCGCGGCCGGGGCCTATTATATCCGCCTAGTGCTGTTATAAATGATGCTTTCGACGTGTACGTGCGGGACTGCGAGAAGAGAGCTGCCCGCGGAGAGGCGACGGCCCGGGAAAAAAGGGAAGGCGCGCGCGCGATGGAAAAATATTTGGCGTAGATTGCCGGGCCGCTCTCGAATATTTCACGGCCCGACTCGGACCTCGGGGAGGACCGCCGTGCTTGGGGAGGGGGAGCCTTTGACTGACGTGGGTATAATGATACTCGGGCTTCTAATAATACGTAAACAGCCCGAGATATTTCGAAATAGATTGTAGAATGTCTGTCACTTCACGCGTCCGATTGCACTAAGGAAAAAGCCGTTTCGTTTGAAAGTTCACCTTTACAAGGACACACTCGATTCAGTTTGTCTTCATTAAGTAATAAACCGCTGTATAAACTTTTCTTACTTGTGCTTTTTATTTTTTCGCTTACTCACTTTCGCTTTGACATTCATTTCAGTAATCGGTTGGCTTTAAAGTAATTAGAATTTAACTATTTAGATAAATTTTACTTACAATATTCAAACTTATTAAAATTTTAAACATCTGATAAACTGCTTTGATAAACTTATGTTCGCGCATAATTCATTATATTAATAATTTCAGTATGTTAATTTACGATACTTTAGTATAATCAATAAAGAATTAACAGGATTGTAAAGATAAAAGACTGCAAACGAGAAAATTCAGTTAAATTTCAGATTAAACTTTCGACGGCGATGTATTACTGCCAAAACTCCAAAGCCACGTTGTCGCGCTAAATTTTAATTTAATTACCAATTTAGAAAAAGAAAACGTTAATCAATGTTGAAAGAGTTATACGCATAATATTCCTGAGGAGCATGCATACGCAAGGTTGAATTACGTGACATATACAAGGTCCCATTAAGATTTTTCATTTCGAATCGACACCTCCAGTCACTCCTTTTCTTCAAGGACAAAGTCTCCATGTTAGTCAGTTGGTATAGTAAATGTCAACACCTCAGCAATAAACTTTAACCGCCTCAATGGTCAACAACTATCGTTCCGGTTAAAAAGTGGCTTTTAGCAAAAGTCGTATTGCCTCTCGCGAGAATTGCTCGTATATGCGCCATTGTCGCGACGACATTAGTTACATTAAACTTTACTCGCGTAGATAAATAGATATCGCTCCTTTTATTGCTGTTTTATTATTTTAATGCATAATTGTGGCGAAATAGTTATTTACAATCAAACGTTTAGTTTTTCGCATTAGCTTGATTTACCCCTGCCATTAAATTTATTTATCTTTCTTATGTTTATTTTGTAATGCACTCAGCGCTTGGTATCCACAAAAGTAATTTAAATCAATAATATTATTACCAACTTTACTCAACAAGGAACGCTTAATATTTTTCATAACGTGCACGGCAGCAGAATGAAAAGCCAAGTTTGATAAACCTCAAATTGGTCGCGGGAGCGGCGGCAAAAAAATAGAAAATTTATTCAATCGCGGAAGAGATAGCCGCGCGGGCAACTTTCTTATCGTAAGCATCCTCGACACAGAAATCGGAGAAACGCTTTGACGGTCCGGCCTGGGAAGGCTCTAAAGCAGAGCGATACTCGCACTCCATCGAATCTAAGTGGCACTGGCAAGATGGCCTCTTTCGCCGTAGTCGGTGGGCCCGGGCACGGCGGCGGGCTGCAGCCGAGCGCGCGCCGCCTGCACCTGCCTCGGCGCGAGCGAGGCTCCGCGTGCGTGCCCGCGATTGCGTGGGTTTCCCCGGCTTCTCCGACAACTGGTGCGTGTCTATCTCGGCTCGCTCTCCGGCAGCCCGTTTTCCAGCGTCGCGTCTGGTTATCGGGGAGAGCCGCTCCAGGAAACAAGCGCGCGCGGTGATGCAACGCCAGGCGCGCGCGGAACGAGGTCGCGTGTAGGACCCCTCTCGCGGACTGCCTGGATTCGTTCCTGTTTCGTTTTTTCCGTTTTTCTTCTTTCCAAAGCATCGGCGAGCGGCCTTGGGAGCTTGGTAAAAATTCGGCCAATCGCGCATTTATATGCGCGAGCGGCGACATTTGCTTATAGCGAGTTTGCGCTGCGTTGCGAGAAAACTGAATTCCTCGGGCTCGACTCGCGGATCTAGCTCGCGTTGACAAATTGATTACTGCTCGGAATTTAATTACTACTGGCGCGCTTGATATTACCTTGGAATCCGACGATTAAATACTGGCTTTTTCAAGTATTCGACTGTTTTAAATGCAGCCGTTTCATCACGCCACGGTACACCGTTGAATAACTTTATAATAAAATTTATTTTAACGAAAAAAAGGCCCTCCCAACGTAGGATCCCAAATAGTAGAGCTTGCTTAGTCTACCTCCGAACGGCGATAACAAGAGCCGGATAAAAAAAGGCCCTCAAAACAGAGCTCTCTCTCAATTTCGCAAACTCACTTCTTCTAAGCTAGCTGCCGGTTCTCCTAGCTCCGGAGGAGAAGCAGCCAAAGCGGAGGCAGACTGCGGAGATCATTGTTTCCCTTCCTCTCGAAATCCTCTCGTCCCCGGCGCGGCTCGTCTCGAGTACGTATTTTTCGTCGATCGTGCGTGTTTGTGTTGACGATCGCGGCGGCGGCGGCGGGGTGTGCTGCTCGGCGCAGCGCCTGCACCTAGATGGGAAAAAGGGGGCGAGAGAGAGAGGAGCTGCGATGTTTGCTTAGCGGTGGGCGGAAACCTCCTCGCGCTGCAAGTCACGAGCCAACAATAGTACAAATAATACGGGCGCGAGAGAGGCTGCTGCTGCTACCGGGCCCCGTCTACTTAAGAGCCGGTAGGCGACGGAGTGCCCATTGCTACCCTCGGCGGGCGCGAGAGCTTCTCGGCTTGTGCCGCTTTTTTGCCCCGACGAGCCGGCGCCACCGAGTTCCCCTGACAAGCAATTCGCGCATTCTTTCGCGAGTCGCGCGGATCTTTGGCTGTGCTTCTAAGCCGTTCCTCCGATGCGAGGAGGCAAAAATGCAGAGACTAATTGCTCCAATAAAGCTGGGAGAGACGGTCTCGGGACACGTATATGCAGTTATAACTCGCATTCGTCGAGTGTACGCATCGATTCAGGAGGCTGTATTTGGTGCGGCAGCCGGGAACGGCAGCGGTAGTCGCACATACATTTCTCGGCAGAGGGGCAGAGAGGCAGAGAGAGAGAGAGGAGAGAAGCGAGTTATGCGGTCCGGGCCCTCGCGGCCACGTACATATCGCGGGGACGCGGACGTGGCCCACCCACAAAGCACGATCTCCGGGAGTCTGACTCTCCGCGCGCGCTTACCTTTTCGCTTCGGCGGCCGTTCGCTACCGGTATTGAATCCGGGCGCGCGCATTGTTTTTCTGCGCGGCCGCCGCTATTATTTGCATCCAAGGTCCCGGGAGCCCGGCGCGGCGTTCCTCTAGCGGATGCGAAGCTACACCCGCGCGCGGGCAGCCCCCTTCCTTCCTGGCCTACATGCGATACATTTATAAGCAGTCGGGTTCATTCAGCGAGCCTCTCTCGCGCTCCTCTTCCTCCTCTTCTGCTTCTTTTTCCCGCTCCTCGGCACCGGCCGAGGAATCGCCATGAATGATGCCTCCAATGCAGTAGGCGATGTTATTGCGCGGAGCGGCTTTTGATTTATGCCCGATTTGTTATTGGAAACAACTTGTTTGAATTCAGATTGCTTATTCGGATGATGGAAGGCCTCGACTCCCGCGGCACTTTTCCTTTATTCACTCGGTCGTTTTCAATTAATTTATTAAAAGAGCGGCGGAGCGAGGCGCGGAAACGAGGCGGCGGAATCTGAAAGGGAAAAAGGGGGGTGGACAGCTCTGAAAAACGGAAAGGAGCGAGAGGTGGCGGATAAAAGAGCTGGCGAGAGAGAAGGGAAAAAGGAGGGAAAGGGCGGCCTCCTGTACGGCCGTAATGGCACCTAATACGGGCACGTAGGTATAGGGCTCCGGCTTCGCAAGAAGGAAGGTATAGTTTATAGTGATTACATGGGGTCAGGTCCCGGCAATAAACCATCTGATGGTGGCCGCGCCGCTTGCCGGTCTTACCTCTCCCTCGCATCTCTCCCTCCTCGTTCCTCTCGGACATCGAGCGAGAGGGAAAGAGAGACCTGATGTGCGCGCCTACGCGCGGGCGGAGCGACCGCCGCCGCCGACGTCGTCGTCTTCGCCGTCGCATGAGCGCACGAGCAAAGCGAATTCCGAAGGGGTAGCAGGAGCAAAAAGTGCCGAGAGAGAGCCGCGGCCAAGTGCACCGGGCGAAAGAGAGGAGGCCTCGGAATAAAGAGACGAGAGACGAGCAACTGAACGGGGGGAGGAGAAAAAGAGGGAAACAGGAGCGAACAGGATAAGCGAGCGGCGGCGGACCAGTCCGAGGAGAAAGAGAGAAGGACAAGCAGGCCGAGGCGGGAGGGAGAGAGAGAGAGAGAGCGAGCGCAACACCGGGAGCCATCCTACTGGAATTTAAATAATAATTATAGTGTTTAATATCATACGCGAGACAGAAGGGCTCGAGGAGCAAGTCCCTCTCTCCTCCTCCTCTTGGCCGCTCTCTCTGCCTCGCTGCCGAGGTCCGCCGGAATTTCCTGCGAGCGCTCCCTTCGCGCGCAGACTCGCACGCGCGACATCCGTAAATACCGGGAGTCGCGGCGTCGGCGCACCTCCTTAGCTGACGCACTGCTCGCCGCGGCCGATAAAGATACTTGATTACGTCATTTACCGTAAAGGCGCGCAATTTGTAGAAACATTGTCGGGGGGGGAGAGAAACTAGTTTCCCGACTCTGCGCCCGAGATCGCCTTTGTTTTGTTGATTTTCCGCGCGCGTTTTAATGGCATTAGGAAATAAACGGTAATGGACCCGCGTGGCGGCTGAAAATAAAGAGGACGTCGAGGCGAGGCTGCCGCTGCAGCCGAGGTACTTGCGCCCAGAGTTACGACCAGTTATGCGTAATACAAGGAACAGATTTATCTTGTCTTTAACACCCGTCAATAGAGTCTCTTAAAAATTTTTGAGATTGCTACGTTTTATGGACATTTTTCAATTAACATGCCTGTGGTACTTGACGAGCTTCTTACGACCGACATTTCGCCAACTGTTCTCCTGCAGCTTTCCAGCTTTTATTTCCGCGTCGCTTGAAATTTGAAATTTCAAAACAAAAGTGGCTTTATAAATAAAGCCCGTCGCCGTTGATGAAGGTACTACAACTCCATTGGCGGAACGACGTATATACGCCTGCAACGTCTGCCTTTACAGCGCTAATATCGAAGCGAAGAAGCCTCAGGCTGAAGAAAATATCGCGACAGCGTCGCCCGGAGCCCCGTCCCGAGGTGCAACATCGCAATTGGCCATTGTTCGCGTATTTTTCGGACAACGGCAGCTCCTACAAAGTGCCACCGGTGTTTCGCAGGCAGGAATCCCGGAAGGAAAACTGCGCGCGCGGTCGCTCGCTGACACCGCACGTCCATTAAACGGGCTCCTAGGCGTGTTTTATAGCAGCTAATTCCGCGCCTCTCCCCCATTGGAAACTCAGCTCTCTCGGGCGCGCGCGGCGAATCGTTACTGCCTTAGCTTTGGCTCTGCATTAATAAAATTTATTAGCCGGCGAGCTAATGGATTTTGAGGCTTCATCGACGCTCACCCGGGGCTCGCCATTGTGTCAGTAGCGGCGGACAGGCGCCTCGGCGGTCACTTTTCACGATGCGCCGCTTTAATGCGCGCGCCTCGGCGTTGCCGGTACCGGCAGAGGAGGCCTCCGCGAGCGAGAGAGCGACTGACCTTTGCTTTTGATTAGCTCGCTCCTCGGCTTCCGCGCCGCCGCCGCCAAGCCGGCTGATAATTAAACCTATATACCGTGAAGCCTCGATTACAATTTGGCGCTTCGCGTTAAATAATTCAATTAGCTCGGCCGGTCATTTAAAATGATAATTTTTACTTTAATGAGCCCGTAAAGGTATCGTGAGCACGCGTGTCGCGGTGTATGGTATAGATATAAAGCGTGTACTCAATATTGATTTATGAAATTTTTTACATTCCGCGCTCGGTTATTGGATTTTTTGTCGTCGAATGAAAATTGAATATAAAAAGGACCGAGAAAAATGTGCAACAATAGTTTTATTTTCCAGCCTCGCTGCACTGAGAAAAATATCTCATTAAAAATTAGTATACTCTATCGGAATCGAAGGACAAACTTGCACTATCCTGAAAAATGACTATAATATGTACTAAAATTTGGTAGAACTCTGGTAAAAAT
>JAWWEM010000010.1:25052231-25086947 GCA_035582935.1 Ormyrus thymus
TTTCAGGATAGTGCGAGTTTGTCCTTCGATTACGATAGACTATACTAATTTTTAATCAGGTATTTCTCTCCGTGTGGGTGTAGTCTTACAAATAAACGATACACTTTATTGCAGCTTCAATGAAATGTAGCAAAAACTTTTTAATTACGTCTCTTCAATTGAACATGATTATTACATAACGCGCTAAGTATGCAATATATTTCCATGGGCACTGCGAGAGCTCGAAAAGACGCTTGTCGGATTTTCAAAGTTTCGCAAACAATGTCAAGGTAAGAATGTTCGATATGGGTTTCAGCCTCCCACTAGAACTGGTAGCTCAGTAGCAAAGCCGGAAAAAAAACTAATAACCCCAAACATCAATAATGAAATATTGATCGCGCCTCGTGCGCCAAAGGAGAAGCCGATATTTACGCTGCTAATACTCGACTCGCTCGACAAATAACTTACACAACGCGACGCTCCTCCGCCGAGTAACGAGAAGAAACGAGCACCGAGAAAGGAAAGATGAACGACGCCACGTCAGTTTATCTCTCTCCGGTATGTTCCAGCGACTATTAATCAACGGTCTCTAATCGCTCGGCGAAACAATCGATAAATCAATAACTCGCGGCCCGTCAGTCTTCGTGCTCACCGCTAAGCCGCATCTCGCGATCTCCGTAGCCGCGGCGCGCTATTCCCTCCGCTTCTCTTCTTTTTTTCTCTCCGCGACTCATCCTCTTCCCGTCCACCGGCGATCGCTTCTGTTTTCCTCGAAAAGTACTCGGAATCATCTCGATTCAAGGCTGCGCCGTAAACAGAAAGGCGAAGCAGCGAATTCGAGCCGTTACGAGATACCCACCTGCTTCCGCGTCAAGGCGATAAAGAGATATTGGTCGCCGCGCAGGAGAGAGGAGACGCAAGCAGCAGAATCCGGCTTGTTGCGCGCGCGGCGGCCGGCCACCGCGGAAAACGGACACATATATATATATATATAAGGAGGGCGGAAGAAAGAGCGAGGGTGCCTCGAGAGATAATCCGGCTATTAGAGGCTGTCCCCGGGAGAGATCCGAGGGTCCGCCGGAAGGAGACGTCCAGCACAGCCTGGGATGGCCACCGACCGATGGACGCCAATTTGTTCTAACAGGACGAGCGCGCGCGCCTCTGCTATTGTTTTTTTTTTCGTCCTTCCTCGTCTTGCTCTTTTTATATCCCTTAGCCCGGGGTTCGAATCGACAGTCCGGGAGACGACGATTCCTCTTAACTGGACAAACTGAATCACATTGATTGACCGTCTGGCCGAGGAGAAAATCCACGAAATCTGTGCGCGATAGCGTTTTCCCGAAAGCGGGAGATAAAGGCCGCCGCCCGACGGCGGGTCCGAGACTTTTTACGCTCCGCTCTGCCTGCGGGGACGAGCGCCGAGCGGCTTCGGGCTATCTTTTCTTTATTTTTTTAGAGCGCCCGGAGGATAAGCTCGGGAGCTTTATTGCTGGCCGATGGGAGGCGTTCATTAAAATACGAGGGTCGATTCTATTTGCGCCGCATCTGCGCGAGTCGATAAGGAAACGTCAGGAATGGAAGGGCAGCTTTGCCCCGCGCTCGCGAGCGTCCCATTATTCTCAATTTACTGTGTTTCGATACCGCTAAAAAATTTGGAACAATTTCAATTACCCCCCCGGAGATGTATTACGGCAGAGGCGAACCGGCGCTAATTCACCGACGACTCGGCGCATTCATAACGAAATCGATCACCGATAAAGAATCTCGCGCGCGGAAAAAGATGCGTATCAACGACAAGCGCGCAATTGGCAGAGAGCCTCTCTTTCCTCTTCCTCGGTGGACCGGTGCTAAAAAGGAAGAACGCGACCGCTTGTGTGCCCGCGAGCGAAAGAGCGAGGGAGAGAGAAAGGAGAGAGAGGACGAGGGGAGGCAAGACGATCGAGGAGAAGAGGGGAAGATCGGTAGCCGGTCTCTCGATAGGTGCGCCGCGCGGCCACGTCAGGTGTGCAAGTTGTACCTTCCCGGGATGACGGCGCTGCCTGAATTGTAATATCGAATTGTACTGTTTGCCGGCCTGCGTCGCCCGACAGCCTGTCCAAATACCGCCGAATCGACTGGCGCGCTCTCCTCGCCTATATGTACCTGCACACATGCGCGTCCGAGTACGTGAATTCCGTGTCACTCGGTAGCCGTACGTAACGGTCGTATTCTTCGCAGCCACCTCGATCGAAATCGTCGCTCGCTTCGAGCTTGACGAACGATTTCTCATTCGAGCGTGTGTCGCCGCTCCGCGAGCTCGAGCTATATATATATATATATATACCTACACCAGATAACAGGATGAGAGAGAATCGATGCCGGAGACGTGAGCGACTTATTTTCGAATAACTGTTGTTCGCCTCGCTTCCTTGCGAAATTAAAATTCCGCCTCGAGAACGTCGAGGCGTGATTTCGCTCGACGAGCGCTCTTACCTTGGCGTCACGTCAATGTATATATAATTATTTAATAGCCCGAGATTGCACTTTTTCGCGAAAGATAATTTGATTACTGTTTGCAACTTGTACGCTAATATACATTTAATTTGAAGTAAATTGCATTTCACTCTTTTTCAACTAGAAATCATATAAATGAAGTCTGAAAACTAAAGTGACTTGATCTAAGAACTGCTTAGCATACTTACTAGGTACTTACGCGTTTATAAAACTTAAAGTTATATATTCAGGCTCGTAAAAGCGACGAGCATAATTCACTCGATTTGCGCGAATATAAAAGGTGTTACGATGAAAAAGTTGCTCGATCGCCGATTCGCGAAGTGAATAAGCAAATTACAAGCATTTTTTTTTAAATAAAACGTAAAAGCTACATCGGCGGGAGGTTCGAGTTCGATTAACCTCGCTGCTCGGCTCTCGAGCCGACCGCCGATCTTAGAAGCGTCCTCATTTTTCGGCAAATTTTCGATCGGCCAGATCGGCATTAAAATAACGATCGAGTAATAGCGCAATGATGAACGGTACACCGCGTTCGAGGCTCCTCCGCGCCGAACGCCGCGCCGATGAAAAATAAGAGCCAGTCCCTCTTCCTCCGGCGCGCGTCTCCGCGCAGCATTCCAAAGAAATTAGCAAATAGTCGGTTGGCCGTTAGGCCAGGTAGCCGCGCGCCGAGCGATATTAAATGGCAGTCTGGTTACGCGGCTTCTTTTTCTCTTTCGCTCTGCTCGTTTCTCTCGCGCACGTCGCTCCTCTAAGGTCCCGTGCAAGCAGCAGCGGCAGCGGCAGCGGCAGCAGCAGCAGCAGCAGCGTATAATCTCGCTGGTTATTAATGGCGGTGGTTTGGGAAACTGCTACCGTGCAAGTCCTCCCGCCGCAGACAGCGTATACCAGTCTATGTCCTCCCTCCGCCGGCTTTAGCCTCGTTTCTACTCCCTTTTTTCTCTCCCCCGGTTATATGCAAGCACGTTCGATCGGCGCGCAGGTTATCTCGCTCGCCTCCTCCTCGTCTCCTCCTGCCGGGGAGCTCTCTCTCTCTCCCTCTCGCTATCTCCCTCGATATATATCTTTTTTTAATATCATGCCTTAATTTTCTCGTCTCCTTGAAAAAATGTAGCAGGAGCAAAAGGTAGTCGAGAAGAAGAAGGAGCGCCGGGCTGGCTGCAGCTGCGATCCTGCTCCGAGGACATCACCGATCCTACCGGCTTCAATAACTGCCCTCATTTTTACCTTTATTTTCTAAAACACAAGTGCAGGCCTGCTTTCGTTGAAGCAACTTTATACGCGTCAGCCACCCTGGGCTCTTTTTGCTCTTTCTCTCTCTCTCTCTCTCTCTCTCTCCGGCAAAGAGAGCATAAAGAGCTTTCGATAAAACTCGTAAAATATTTGAGTACAGTATTTTAAATACTGTGTTTCTTCAAACTACTTACGGACAGGTTTCTCGCTATTAAAAATATTTATACCGTACCTAGGATAGTCACTTTGACAAAAATATGTAGTCGTGCCTCGTAGCTTCCATTCATAATATTATTGCCAATAATATATATTAATTGGAAGCTAAATTTCCACAAGCTGGCCTCCAAAGGAATTTTAAACTGCCTTTTTCAATGCATTTTATTACGCGTTTTTCTAATTGGATAAAATGTGAAGATGTTAAAATTGAATTCCCTGTGTAGGAGCATATTAAAAAAGTTTGTTTTTTTACCTAATGATAGCATAATAATGATGTAATGGTTTCACAAATCTTTAAATACTTAATGCTAAACGCGAGAATAAAATAATACAGTTAAAACGGCAAAATATTATGGGCTAGAAAGTATAAACTGAATTACCTAAAATTTTTGCTAGTCTAGGAAAACGTTTCAATAGTTCAGCAAAATTTTTTTTATTAAAGGAACCTCATCTCACACCACCCTTATTTTACCTTTAACATATCATTTACTAAGGTAGTCTAAGCTCAAGCTAGTCATTAGAGGTGTATGAAATAAATATAAATTATTTACATTATATTTAGTTTTTCATTAATTCATAAATTTAACTTAATAATATGTCTATTACCTTACCCTTTGAGAGGTAAAAGAAATATTCAATTCCCGTATAGTCAAAATAAGATTTGGCGACATTGTAAATTTAAAGCTCTCCATGAAATTGACAGCGACTCAAAAAGCAATTATATCAAAATATTTATTACGATACATTTAGAAATGCCTAATGCATAAATCAATCGATGTAACAACAGTGGCCGTTTCGTACCCTTCTCACGTTTCCTTCAAATGCATGATGACTCTTCTGTTTTATAATATGATTAAATTCATGATAAATAGTATTGCATTTAAAGTAAAAAAGATTGGATGATTCAATTTAACCCTATGTTAAGTTTAAGTTTAACATGGACTAGAAGTAGTTAATTGCAATTATCAGATAATTCTGAAATTCAAATAACGTTTTTCGTTTACTTAGTTTCTTGTCATATTAAAATGACTCATTTTATAATTTTAATGGTGTTTATATTAAAAAAAAAAATTTGTTGTAAAAAAGAAGAATACTACCGTTCTACTAAGAAAATGAAAAAGCCAGAAAAAAGTAATTCATTCGTCCTGGACTTTTTGCAGAACATGAATCTGCCGTCCTTTAAGAATCGGAAGGTAAATAATCTGGAAGATAAGTAACTCTCCTCGGTGTGCAAATAAGTCTATCAAACTCGAGGCAAAGAAGTACGCTCGCGCACAGACACAATCCGGTTCCGTGAAAAGCATCGGCGTCGGTAGCAGCAGCAGCAGCAGCAGCAGGCAGCAGCGGCAGCCAATATCGCATGGGTCGCTCGTAAATCGAGTCCGGGTGAGATTTGCCCTGATGACCCTCCCGGGCGATAAAAGAGCGGGAAGTTCATTTAACGGGCCATAAAGGAGAGTTGGCTTCGCGTTCGGCCGCAGCCAAACCAAACCACAAGAGCCGCCGCCGGCGGTGGCTTCGTTTTCTGGCGCGGCGCCTTTAGGTGTCTTTAAGTCTCTTCTCTCTGTCTCTCTGGCAGCCTCTTTCTTTCCACCGAGGGAGAGAGAGAGAGAGAGAGAGCGGGAGGCGCGCGCCGCTCACCGAATTTGCGAGAGATCAAGTGACTTTTCGTAGCTTCCGATGGAGCCATTCTCCTCGTCTGGCACTATCGACGATCGCGAGAGAGAGAGAGAGAGAGCGAGAGCGAAGGGGGATATCCTCCGACGGCTTATCTTCCGCCGGAGAGTTAGCCGGGACGACGCGAGACGCGCCTGCCGCAGAGAGCGCCCTTTCGAAGAAAACGAAGCCACTTACGCCAGACTTACATGTCTTGGAAAGCCTCGCTTAATAGCCCTATCCCATTAAGCGCTCCTCTCGGCTTGTTTATCATTTTCGTTTCTAGACTCGCGCCCGCGGCATTTTATCATCGCCGGACGCGCAATTTTTTATCAATTTTGGGATCGACGCCGACGCTGATAAAAAGTTTGATTATTTAATTTAAAATATGGAAAGTTTTTCGAGCTCCACTCACGGCTGTCTTATCTAGTACGATCTCTACCTGAATTTCATTAAACTTCACATACATTAATTATTTAAGGAGATTGCGGTCTAGAAATGTAGCCGCGCGAACTTTACTCTTAATTAAAACTTTTGCCAAAGTGTAATATTTCTCCCACGGATTTAGATTCATCGGGGAAGAATTTGAAAGAGCGCAGTTTATGGGAATCGTTCCGGCACTTTGCATGCGGCCGATACCGCCGATACCGAGAAGCGAGAGAAAAAGTAGAGCGATGCGGAATAATCGAGGCATCTGCCCTTATTACAAGCCAAATCGACTATCGAATTCGCGCGGAAATTCCTCCTTTGTTCGCAGACACGTCCGATTCCCAAGATTGCCGCGGTGCTTTACGATTTCCTCGGAAGAGCATTGGGCAACAATATAAAATCCCGCGCAGCAGCCGGTGCATTAGGCCACCTCCCGGCATCCGTTTTCAGCGGCGATGCATAACATCCCCCAAAGTATAATCGGCGGCCTCTCTGCGTGCGAGAGAGCCGGGACTGCTCGAGCGCATCGAGGAGTGACGAACGCCGCGGCGAGGCCTCCTCTCCATGGGAGAATTCGCGCAGAAATCGGCCCCGATTAAGGAAGTAGCCTTCGGTCAGGCATCGGCTGTCCGGAAAATCGACGCCCGGTTTCCGATCCGTGTCCACGCAGCGGAAAATCGAGAGGCCGTTTATATGTACGCGAAAGGGAGGCTTTCTGCGGCGTTTTTTCCTCTCTTCGCGGGCCGCTTAAGGCGAGAAGAGAGGCCGAGGATGCCTCGGGGCGCCCGGAGCGTAACGGAGAATGGCATTTCGAAATGCTCGCCGGCCAAGATCGTGTGGGCTCCTCGCCTCTGCTACTCTTCCATATCGAAAAAGGCCTGCTTGAGCGTTTTACGAGCGACAAATCGCCGAGTCGACACGTTCCTGCTGCTGCTGCTGCTGCAGCCAGAGAGGCTTGGGAGCCAAAGTTAAAGCGATGTGTTCCGCCGACTGCCCCCCAATGCGGAAGCGTATATTTAATTCGTAGGCGAAGGAAGACGCTGCATGCATGACCTCTCCCGCCATTTAGGGCCCCGGCTCTCCTTCCCAGCCCGACGCCGCTCCGCGCTCATTTTCACCCTAAACGCTCGCGCTTTTGACTTTCAGATCAGTGCGCCTCTCTCGGCGGCACTCTGCCGCGCGAGCTTTTCTCCAGTCCTGGGAATCGCGCTTAATCATCCGCCGAGTAATTACGCACCTCTGTATCCGCAAGATATAGGAAGTCGCCGGATCCTCCGCCGAGAGCCTTTACCGCCCCTTGGGCCGCGCTTTGCACCTTTATAAATATTTATCCAACACCTGTCTCCCCTCGCCGCTGTTATTAACAGACGAGCGCGACTCGCGTCTGTTCGTTCGCGGAAGCGAGGCGAGAGCGGCGCGCTTTAAAGCTTTAAAAATTAGTATAGGAAAAAGGTGGCCATGCCCCGCCGGTATAATAAAGGGCGTGTATTCATTTTGCAGGGAAAACGAGCGGCTGAAAGCGGACGGACAGGAAGGTGTGACGTGCGTTTCGGGGCGTCGGAGTTTATATTTCGTGGCCTGGCGCTGCAGTGTACGGCCGACGTAACTGCGCCGACGTGACAGTGTTTGTGGTGGCGAACGGTTTCCATCGTCCGGCGGCCGGGCCGACACTGATTGCCAATCAATATGCCCATCTCGCCCGAGTCTAATTCAGCGACAGTGTTGATCAATCGGGACGTACAGCGCCCGACGGGAAAGCGGAGCCGCGTTCTCTGGCGCGTCCACCCACTGCGCGCGGCTGCAGAGCTTGTACGAGTCCGCACGCGAAGCGAAGAAATACCAACTTCTCGGCCGGGGGACGGAGGTGCTTACGGACAGAATTCCGCTAAATTAGTATGTAACTGCATCTTTTGCAAACGAATGACGCGTGAAGAAGATTTTTTTATCGATGTAATTCTATTGTCGCGGCAAATTTCCACCTTCTTCGACGTGACTCGACGCCAAATCGTGCAGCACGCTTTATTTCTGTAAACGATCCTATTAGCTGCGTACTGTAAAGCTTCTATTTCAGTTAGTTTCTTTCTTCTATTTCTTTTGCATTACCGATATCAGCATGCATTTTACTAAAAACTTTTTACTTTTTCTGAATTTCGTCTTTTTTCAGGATGTGAGTATGGATCTACTGATATGAATATCAATAACAGTCTAAAGTCCGTCTTCAAAATTCAGATGTAATAACTTAAATTTAAAAATATATAAATACCAATTTTTTTAAAGTGGAGCTTTTTTATTTTCCATTTAATAAAAATCTACCTTATTAAAAAAAGTTGTGCTTATAATAATTCTGTTCATTAGGTATTTTGCGCCGATAAAAATCTAACTAAAATTCTAAAGGTCAACAACCATGTTTTTCATCTGCGTCAATCTACTCGTCAAGTATTTAAAAAAGTGAAGATGTGGACTTTAGACCAAAAGGGTATGACTTATGTAGTAAGTAAGAAGAGAAAATATCTTTTTCGAGTACAATTTTACCAAAACAAATCTGTAAATTAAATATTAAAATAATACTTAAAGGGTTATTCTACCAATGATGAACGAAATACAGTCTGTGAAGATTTTCAACAAGGTGCTGTATTTCTACCTAATCCTAAATGTCCTTACAAAGGTGGATGCGATGCTCTTTGCTTTGTAAGTAAAATAAAATTGGCCCTTTAACAATAAATACTTTATTTAAAGTTAAAAATTTCCATTTCAAATTCCACAAATAATTTCTGTATTGCATGTTAAATTGCTGAAATGAATTATTTGGTCTGCAATATAAGTAACTCGACGGATAAACTTATTTCAATTTTATAGTTTGGCGTTTTTGGAAATACAGAAAGTCAACAAATTTTGGATTTACATTCTTATAACACTTCAAGTCGTACTCGTAAAAGTACAGCCGATTCTACCTTAGAATCGATTGAAAAGATCATTTATCCCGTTAAAATGTTAGATGGAGTACCTGATTATGATGGTATCAATTTACATTTTTTACTTTAAATCTATATCTAGCGGAAAGAATTGTTTTATTTTACACGGAGAAAAATTCCCTACTAAAAATTACAATAGTCAATTCTAATGTTCTCACAGACTGGCGTTGTTGGAAAAATTACAATAGTTTATTTCAAATTTTACTATAGTTCTAGAAAATTTTACAATAGTTCCTTTCAAATGTTACAAAAAACTATTGTAATTTTTCCAACAATGTCAGTCTGTGAAAATATTAAGATTGACTACTGTAATTTTTAGTAGAGAATTTTTCTCCGTGTAGTTGAAGATGAAGATCCCTAGTAGAATTCAAACCATTATTAATGCTTTGAGATTAAATTTTAACATTTATTGGCCAATTATGGAGTATTTTTTGGCCATTTATGAAAAACTGGCCAAAAAATGCTCTGAAAATGTTTTCAATTTCTACCAGGGATGAGCTCTCAACATTGCGACAGTCTCGATCAGTGACGGTATTGGAAACATTGTATCCTAAAATTGTTATTGTTGTGGATTTTGCGTTATTTGAGTAAGTTTTTCATAAAATCAAATATTTAAAGTTTGTTGTTATATACAATTATGTTTTCATATAAATTAGGAAACATAGATATAGTATTAGTAATATCATGAAGTACATGAACATATTTTGGAATTCCGTTGATCAGTCCTACATGCAAATTACAGAACCTGAGATTAAATTAAAAGTTGTTGGACTTATTATCGAAAAGGTAATGTATTTCATTAATTCAACAATTTTAAGTTAATTCATTACAATGTAATATAAAAATTGATATTTTAAATTTCACCAACGTCAAAGGAAAGAAATACTTTGCCCTTTTTTATTAACAATACTTACGGTCAGACTGAAATTAGACTTAATATGACAAAATCGATAAAAACATGCATGAAATTAAAAGCAGAAGATTTTATGCATCTTAAGCAACATAATTTAACCGAGTTTGATGCAATTGTAACTATGACAAGGTATTTACAAACATACAATTTGAAAATATTCATTAAAAATATCTACATTATATGTATATGTTACAGGTTTTATGATTTTAATGGACCAATTCGAACAACAGGTAATTCATATACAATATCATATGTAAAATAAATATTTAAAAAAGTATCTCTTAAACACTTTTATCTTTTCGGATACGTAATTTTAAAATCTTGCTTAAAAATAAATGCAATATTTATTAGAAATTTTTAGCACATTTATTAAAATATAGTTAAAAAGTTAACATTAAAAATAAACTTATTAAGGTAAATCCGTAAGAGGATCATTTTGCAATAATATCTACACAAGTTGTTCTATCGTCCACGATGATGGTGGATTTGAAGGAGTTCGCACAGTTGTTCACGAGCTTGGTCATATGTGAGTATTTTAGAAATTTTTTAATTTAAATTGTACTTCATTATAAATTATTCAAATAAATTCTTTTATAGATTTTTTTATACAGTGTGCCAGAAAAAGCAAACATTCTTAGAGCAAAAATAAAATTTGAAAATGATATAAATTTTATAGTTGATTTTAATTTTTAATTGATGGTTGACAAACAATTTAATATTCTTTTTAAGATTTGGTCTTAAACATGATGGATACGATAGAAAAGAAGCAGATATTTATGAATCATGTGATCCTAAGTATTATAAAGGACTAAACATACGTACAGTCATGGCCCCAACAAATGAACGTTCTTCTAAACAATACCTTTGGTCTAATTGTAGCAAAAATGTATTCAAAACATTGAAAACGTTCGTATTATTAATTTACTACAATTATATTATTTGTATGTTACAACTAACATCTTGAGAATCTTGGTATAAAAATTTATTAAAATTTTTAGAAGTCCAAATACAAGGTGCCTCGGAGACTATAAGGCATAAAAGTAGATTACAAAATCACATTTTCGAAAAAATCATTGCAGTAAAATTGGAATTTAATTTAAACTTTTGAAAATGAAGATTCTTGTCATAAGATAATGTTTATTAGTGATTGAGGATTTCAGGAATAAACTCAGTGTTATACATATTTAAATAATGTATAGAATAGATAATTTATTGTTAAATTAAAAAGTAATTATTGATGTTTAAAGCGGACTTGCGTATACATTATAAAATTTTCAAATTTTAATAATATTTTAGTATAATGTGTATAGTTTTTTCATTTGGTTTTCACTTTCAAAGTAAAAGCGTAATATTGTATTAAAAGAAACTGTAGCACAAACTAGAAAAAGTTAAAAATCCTCTCCGCGAGCTTAGTGACAAATGCAACAGAATTCGATATTTCAATGAAGAAACAATAACAGGCAGTCGCAATAATTGATCCGTAATTAAAAATCGCCGCGCTTGGCGGCGGCGTCCGATATCTGTCATTTTTGATGAGCAAATATTTGCCGCTCTCGCGTAGCGAAAGGGCCGAAATTAAGCATCGGTCTCTCGCCCAGTGATATTCAAATAAAAGGATTCGCGCGCTCTTTACACAGACGCGGTGATTACCTATATTGGCGCGCACACAGCTCCATACGAGTGCGAAACGTCGATTCGCGGATTTGCGCACAGACGGGGAACTCGAGCTTGGGTGTGGGTGTGCCTCTCGACACGGCGCAGAGAGCGAGCGCGCGAGCGAGAGAGAGAGAGAGAGAGAGAGAGAGAGAGAGAGAGAGAGAGAGAGAGAGAGGGAGAGAACTCGATGCGACGCTGATTGCCCGGCGCTGTTTGCACGCTCGCGCGCGCTTACCGTCGTTTCGGCCGAATGCACAGAGAGGGGGGAGGGGGGGAGGGAGAGGGAACGGTCTACAACGTGCTCGCGAAAAATTTCCCGAGTCTATGCTAAACTGGATTTGCTCATCGTGACTGCCGCTGCAACCAGCGCTCTCTCTCTCTTTCTCTCTGCACGAGGAAAAAGTACAAGCTGCGTACAGCCGAGAGCCCTCTGAAAACGTTGCACTTTTCTGTTTACTCCCTCTCTCGGCTTTTCTCGTCGTTTTCCCAAAAAATTCGGCGCCCTATTAGACTTAATGGCTGCGACTTAATGTCGCGTAATTGACGTTATTGTTTAACGGATATTATTGCAACAGTAGAGGCATATGCGCATTATAATATATTTAAATGGAATATACATTTATGCGGATATTAATTAGATGATTGAAACTTATCGATCTGATCTCTGCTAAATGTATATAATGAATAATTCATTTAATTGAAACATAATAATAGTGAATTAACCGCGAATAAACTTGAGTTCTAGCATTATAGCTTCACTCAATGTTCTGCTACATTTCAATTAAAATGTATTTCGTTTATTCCAGTAAGTATTGTCGATAATTTAAACTTAGCCAAATGCAAAATTTCGTCGTAAATCTAGCGGAGTTACGGGGTTGTATTTGGCGTCCTGTAAGCAACAAATTTTCTCGCCGAGAAAAATAACGACCTCTGCTCTGGAGGAAGCTATTTAGATATAGATAAAAGAATAATTTTTTTCTCGCATACCATCAGCCTGCCCGGAATCGAGGGTGAAAGAAAGGTTAGCGCGACGTAGACAAATGTAATGTTTCCGCCACGAGGGGTCACTCGCTCCTAACGTAATATAACCCTGAATATATATCTATACGGTCCGGTCCAGAAGACGAACGCCAAACGGAAAAGCTCACACCCGGAAACCGTTACGTCCCTCTAATTTCTTTACAATCACGGCGACGTCGGTCACGCGCGCGCAAATTATGACAAATCCTGCCCTTCTAAATACTTTCTCAGCGAAGCGATAAGGGAGCTTTATTCGAAACGAGCGTTCACAATAATATGCAGGAGTAAAACGAAGCGCTCGGCTGGGAGGAAAGGCAGAGAGAGAGGCGGAGAGGATGAAAAAGAAGGCAAAGAAAGCTAAAGGAAGAGAGGCAAGAGGGGAAAAAGGTAAGGAGCTCTCGCTGGTATATAGGAGGCAGCTCTCCGACGGTGGTTGTGCCAGATAGCAGCGCACCGAGTGGCTCGGGGCACAATGAGCCTATCAGATTATAATTCTATTTTCGACACGCGGCCTATCGTGCAATCCCATCTCGCCGAACGCGGCTACCGCGACGCTTCGCTCGCACATCTCGCGCCCCTCGGCTCACGGCTCACCCACACCCACGCGCGCTTCGTCTAAGTAAGCTCGCGCGCGCACCGGCCGTTAAAGGCGTGTATGCGTGCATCACAAATAACCTCGACTTATGCGCGCCGCGGTGTGTACGGCAGCGATTGAATCTAAATGCACGCTTTATAATTGACGTTTGCTCTAGAGTCCCTCTCGCGGCTCCTAAAAATAGAAGCCTCCTCTCGCTTTACTTGCTCCCCGGCCTTTCGCCGTATAAAGCGATAAATTTCTGTCGCCGAGCGATGTAGAAGCGGGGCGGCGGCGACGCGCAATTACCGCGACCGAAATCGGCTCTCGCGAAAAGAAGGGGGCCCCCAAAGGGAGGAATAATAATGTGTCGCTCTCGGGGAGCGGAAAAAAGTCAATTATCCGTCGGGCGGACTTATGTAACGAGAGAGCAGCAAACGGCAGAGGCCTCGGAAGAATAATTTCCAAAGAGTAGCGGTATGCGATGCTCCCTTGAAAGTTTCGCTCGCTCTCCTCTCTCCGCTCGCCGGCGGCTCGTCGCGCCCTACACACAGCCTACGAAATGACTTTGGCCAAGTCGCCCGCAAGGTTGCTCCCGGGCATCACGAACAACTGGTTGCCCTCGTCGACGTTTCGACGCTGCTGCCGCCGCAGCCGCCGCTGTTTTTCTTTCTCTTTGTTGGGTAGCGCGGGCGCTCGCCACTCTCGCAGCTCTCTTTCTGCCCGTTCCCTCTTCCCTCCCCGCTCTCCGCCCCGGAACGTCCAGATTGCGAGTACGCATCACGGTAGACGAGGACGGCCGGAGAATTAAATGGGAAGAGGAGAGAGGAGCCGATATTCCTCCGGGCGGTGCAGCTTCTCCCGCAACAAGTACTCGCCACTCTCTTCTCCCCGGTCCTTCTTTTTCTCTCTCGGCTCGTGACGCGCGCGAGCAGCCCGACTCTCCACTTCCACCTCTAATCTTCTCGCGCGCCTATATACCCCGGCGCGCCTCTGTTATTAGATCAAAAAAGCCCGGCTCGGTGTCATTCATTTCTTGCGTAATTAAAAGCATAACTCTGAAAACTGATCGTAAAACATTAACCGGGCATTTTCGCGCCGCGCTCGAGGAGCGGCTACCAAATTGACAGGCTTTTGTTTCCACCTCGTATATTTACTCCCTGAAACACTGTCCTTGCCAGATCGTATCTTCTTCTCTCTAACGACCGCGACTGCGATAGAATTATTATATTTAATAAAGGCGGCGCTGCACGATTTGTCTGAGGTATTTTATCATAACTCGTCCACCTGCTTCTTAGATTATGAGAAAATATAGCCGGCGCATAAAAGGCAAAATGACAAATTAAAGGAAAAGAGAGAAGCATTAATCTCGCGGAGCCGTCTGCGGGTACAATTTATCGCTCATACTCGTTATGTCGTACAAATTAATTAAACAAATACAATAAAACCCCCTCGGCGAGGTAATTACATGGAAATCCAGCACTATAAGCAGACGGCTGCCTCGGCAGGTACGTACATATACACACGCATCTGCACGTAGGACGTCAAGGATTTTCGAGCCACTCGCAGCAGCCGGACGGCGCGGACACAAAATCAAGATCGGACGTTAAAACCGCCCCGGTTTTGAGTGGCGGATCTCTCGCGAATCTCGGCGGTGTGATCGTTTTTCTAATTGATGCCCCGGGAACTCGCGGCCGGGAGACGCTTCTTCTCCCGCGCTTTTTTCTCCCCCCCGGACAGACGGCGGCGGCGGCGGAAGATGGGCTCCTGATTGGAGGCCTGTCAAAGCGGGCAGAAAAAACGAGCGGTTACCACGACACTTCGGCCGGCTTCGGCCCGAGAGACGGACGAATGGAGCTGTACGCACGACACTGTAAAATTACCGCATCAGAAACAATTACGTTACAGTCGAGCGAGTCGCGCGCGCGCGGCGCTCGTTCGCTTTTCAAACAGCGGAACAAACCAATGCTCCGCGGCCTCTCCTCTTTTGCGCTCTTTCTCCGCCGCAGCTGCGCCTCCCTCGCCTCTCTCGCTCCGCGTCATTGGCGCATCAGAAGCTATTACGCGTCATTCCGCTTGGCGCCTGCGCTATTTCCCAAAGCTCTCTCGCTCCCTCCTCTCTTTTTCCTCTCTCGCTTGTCTGACTCCGCATCAAGAGCCTCTTGCGCGCGTGTATTTGCGCGCTAAATATTTATCGCGGCGGAAAAATTTCATTTGAATCAAGCTTTAATTGCGGACGCCGCAGTCCTGCAGCGAAGGGCGCGCCGCCGCGAATTGAAAAGCGCGACATGTGCACAGTAGCGCGCAGTCGGCTGTCTGGGAATAAACTCCAGCGCTCGCGGCGTGCGTTTTGGGGATAAAAAAGAAGCACGTAAGAGAGAGGAAAAGTGCACTCCGCGGAAAGCAGGCGGCAAGAAAGCGTGAATCGAAAATGCAAAGCCAGAAAAAGCCCCGCGCGCTCGAGCTCTTGGCTCTCGTATCGCTTTCCAGGAGTCGTACCCTCCGCAACGGCTTGGCGGCGAGCGCGACAGAGCGCGAAAGCAGAGAGAGAGGAGAGAGAAAGAAGAGAAAAAGGGAGAGAGAGAGAGAGAGGTATCGCCTGAAAATCTACCGTTTTCGCGAGTGCCGTGTGTGTGCCTCCTTGCTTTTTTTGCTCTTTGCATTGTTCTTATTCCGCCATTACCAAGTTACAAAGTGAATGTAAACATATCTTGATCTTGCCTCCGGAAACCTGTGAAATTCGCGTTCGGTCTCTCTTTCTCGCGCGCGCGCGAGCCCGCACCGCCACCGCCGCGGCACTCGGCGCGCACTTACACTGAGACGCGGCCGGTGGTGAGTGCGGGGCGTATAGAAGCGGGGCGCGCGACAACAATGGAACGCTTGATAATATCGCAACGAGGTTTGCCCGGCCCGCTTCCACCTCTCTCTCTCTCTCTCTCTCTCTCTCTCTCTCTCTCTCTCCGGGCTCGCGGGCGAGAGAGAGAGAGGGTGGCGGGTGCAGCTTTGCGTCGGGTGGCGGGTAAAGGGGTCCAATCAATCAGCCGCAAATCAGTATGCACGGCACGTTCTCCTAATGCCGCCACTCTTTCATCATATTCATTTGATCGCGCGACCCCCGTCTCTCTCCCTCCCCCCGGCGCGAGGCGCGCACGCAATCGCTAATGGCAGCGTTTAAAGATCGGCTACAGCCGCGACGAGGCACACGCCTGTATCGATCCGCGAAACGTTGCGCGCGAAGCAGCGAGCAGCCTATTATGCCGGAGAGCCGCGGCGAGAGTAGCGCTTTTCCAGTCGGTATCGCTGTTATTTTTCCAGCGATTTTTAACGGCCGCCGGGCTGCATAAATTAGCGGCTGATTGGCCCGGGAGGACGAGCAAGCTGCCCCCCCCCAAGGAAGTTAGTGTTTCGAGTGCGCTGGATTAAGCACTGCTCCGGCGTTCCGTAATTTACGCGCGAGACCCGGTAAACTAGAAAGGACAGTTAAGCTCGCAGCACCTGCCGCTAAATGCCGCCGATGGATTTAGACGGCCGGCGCTTTTATCTGCTCCGATCTGCTCGCGATACTCCGTGCCTTCTTTACGCTCCGAGTCCTTCCCCGGCGATTACGCGAGCAATTAGCGTGCGGCGAGTGCATTTTCCGGGAGGACGATTAGCGAGCGAAATTGACGTCCGATATATATTTCGAGCTGGCTGCAAAAGGCGAGAGCGCCGGCGGGAGTGAATGTTTGCGGACGGGCAAGTACGTCGGCCGGGTGTACTTGGCGCGCAAGCTCGCGGGATCGAGACGGCAGGGCAAATACGTAATCCGGATTATCGAGGATCCGCTTAGCTTAACGGACACTTGCGACGCGCCGAGCAACGATACCAACGCCGACGCCGCGTCGGACGCGCCTTTTCTTTTTCTCGCTGGAACTCGGGCTATTTCTTCGGCTGCACTTTTTTACCCGTCACTCCGTGAAAAAGCTGGAGGATTACTTATTTTTCCAAGTGTGCGTGAGTTTTCGAAACTAGAAACGCTTAAATGCCTGGGTGACTTGTCATTTTCGATCCCGTTAGGGCGACTCTCTCGGTCTTATTCGATTAGTTTATTGTTATTAGTTACTGCAGTCCGCTGATTTTATGAACCCGTTCGATCGATCGCTAAGCGAAAATTCGTGCCCGTTATTTTAATTAACAGACGGGAGTTCGACTCCATCACGCAAATTGAGAGCCGCCGCCTATCGTTCCGCAGATTGAAGCCATATTGATATTAAAGATGACGATTGCAAATTTTAAAAGCGCGGTAAAATCGCTGATTCCGCGCCTTTTGCACTCAAATTTCGCTCCCAATCGGCACAAAAAGCTGACAGACTGCGCACCGTAATGCATCATCCAAAGTCCAACAGGCTGGACAATAAAACCCCAAGAAAAATATTAAAAAATCAATAAAGGGCGAATTTGCATAAACGCCGTAAGAGGCAAACTTGGGTCTTTTTTTCTCCATCCGCAGCAATCGATACGAGAGGAGGGGAGGGGGAATGCCGCCGGAAGGAAAAACGAGTTGCAAAGAGAGCGTATAGTTAAAACGCAATTACCCAGAAGAGGGGAGAGCGTAGCTGCGGCGCAGCCCAACAGACCGCGGCCTGCCCGCGCTGTCAAAATAGATAACGCTCCGGCTAAGTCACCCCGGAGTTAAAACCTAACCCCCGCGCCGACGCGCGAGGTCCATTCACTTCGGGTTAACGTCGCTGAAAGATCGGGCCGCTGCGAGGGGGAAGAGAGAGAGAGCAGCGTCCGACACACGCGCCTACGACGCTGACGCCGGCTGACATCAAAAGTCAGGCGGCGTCAGGCGACCGCCGACGGGGGGAGGGGGCGGAAAAATTGCCTCTCGCAAGCGACGGCCGATGGAAAATTCTGTGTGCTCTCTCTCTCTCTCTCTCCTTCGACGCGACCTTCGAGACAGGCCGCGGATTTTTTTTTCGAGCCTGGGAAATTTTCTCCTTGAGGCTTCCTCGGTAATTTCGGGGGAATTTCGCGCAATGGAAAAGACAATTATCCGTCGGCGGCAGTCGGGGATGCTATTTATGTAGTCTCGTGAGAGCGTTTCATCCCGTCAACCCTTTCCGTAATGGAATCGAATGTGTGCTGCCGCCTCGCGCGCGGCGACATTAGCAGAACCTGTTCGCGTTCTATATTGTTATTGCGGCTTTTAATGGCTTTCGGAGGCACAAGACGTCGGCCCATTAAAACAATTAATCCGGCACGTCTGGTATGTGCATATTTCAATCGGGAATTTAACTTTTATTGAATGGCTCTTACGTTAAATTATTTAATTAGCCGGCCTCGTTTACAATTTAAACAACTAACGGTTATTGTTGCACTTAAAATGCCGATTCCCTTAATTGCGATGTAGCAGCTCGGAGGGCAATTAAAGGCTCGATAAAAACGGCATCGACACAAACGGTTTCGGCTAAAAAAGACATTTGCAGTTTTTCCCCGAGTATATGATCCTATAGAGAGATATTTTATAAAGACCGTTTCTCACATAACCGACACTGCAGTTTTTTTTCTTATTTGCGCAAATAAAAAAAATCTCGTATCTACCGCGAAGCATCAGCGAATTTTCTGCAATAAGTCTTATTATATACCACGTGAGAGCGGCTTCGGAACTTTTCTCTGGCGCGCACACACACACGCAGACCATTTTTAAGAAGTCAAATTTTTCGCGGCGAGTCGCTCTGAATCGAATGGGGCATTTAAATATTAAAAACGAGGACGGTTACGTAAAGCCCACATAAAATATTAGCCGCGCGCGCTGCTCCTACCGAAAATGATAAAATCTATCCCGACGCGGCGAACACGGCGAACCGCGAAGATGATATTTCCTTATACCACCTCTCTCTCTCCGGCGGAGTCGGCGGCGGGTTATTGTCGCTTTCATATACGCGCGCGGCGAGGAATTGCGCGGCCTTTTGAAATATTATATTCCGCGAATCGGCTTTTCACGTGCCCTATAAGCGGCCGGCGGTAAGTGGCGCGATAGCCGATGCCGATAGGCCTTTAACAGGCCTACCGCGCTGCTCTCCGCCGCTGCCGCTGCTTGCGTTAGATGCTACGCGCTGATACATCCGAGAGCGCCGTTGCCGCCGCCGCTGTGCTGCCGGAATGACTTGCACGTGTCTGCAGCGCGAACCGTCTATGACGATCAATCGCCGAAAGGCGCTGGAACGTCCAGCTGCTTACGAGGAGCACCGCGACTTCTCGTGCAGGACACGCGTCGATTGAAGAATTATCCGCGCGGAGGCTTGTTTCCTTGAATCGTCGCTTTCTCGAGCAGCTTTGCGCTTGATTCGAGGCGGATTTCCAATCGCGCTGCGGTTTTCTTTTTTCAGTCGTAAAACGAGCGTTCACTTAAAAATGATTGGCCTTTTCTTATACCTATGCAGCGGCTTAACAGCTGGATAATTATAGCCGGATAGCCAGGAAGGTTACACCGTTTTCACGCAACAATAGCTAACCGAAACCTTAGTCAGACCAGCCGAGAAACGGAGCGACTCGGGCTCTCGAGCGAATTTCGATCTCTCGATTTAGTATATAGGTTGACTAATTGCTCGGTTGACTTAATATTCGAAGAATCCGAGATAGGCGGAGGAACATCGATTAAACTCGGGGCGTGCGCTCTCTCTCTCTCTCTCTCTCTCGTGGCTCGAGATTCGAGAATCGTGTTAGAAGGAACACGTGTACCGGCGTCGCCGTATCAAGGCATCGCCGGTTCCCCTGCATTCCGCGATTGTGCATTACAATTGCTAATAAGCATCTCCCCCTCCTCCTCCTCCTCCTCCGCCGTTTTCTCTAGCGCAGAGAGATAGAAGGGGGCTGCCCGCGCGCGCGGCACACTGCGGACCTGGAATAATGAGGATATCGGTGCGGGAGAGTGCTACCGAGTATGGCGAAAAAAAGGAACGCCGCCGAGTGATTTTATATACAATGACCATGCAAGACGAGGATGTACACCTCTGCCGGAGCGGGGGAACGGCCCCGAGATCTCGCCGCCAAGAGCAAACAAAGAGCTTGAACCCCGGAGCATTCGGCCACCGCCGCGCGGCCCGATAAAACAATTGCTTTCGTTCGCCATTTTTTCTTTTTCGTTTCCCTCACTCTACCCCATTGACTTTTGTTCGAAAAGTCGCCCCCACCTACGATGCGAATCTCCGGCTTTAGAGGCGGAAATAAATCAAATTAACCCAGAGAGGCACCTGCCTGAAAGGAGAACGCGCGAATTCAAGGTGTCGAAGCGAATTGCGTCCGATGAGATGCGTGATTAATTTTCCAGAAGGCAAAGGAGACTTCTTAATTTGGGGTCTTTAAGGTAAACACTTGGACTGCCGGGTAGAAAAAAGAGTAATTTGCGAGTTATTTAAGAGAGGCTGCATTCATATGCTAATCGGCGACATTCTCATCGACAACAGTCACTGATTCTTCTAAACTTCGCGTTTTCCTCCGAATGGAGCAAGAAAAAAGGCAGGCAGGCAGTGGCCAGTCGATGCGACTCATTAATATTTAGCGTATCGGTGCTTAATGCGATTTTAATAGTTCATTCGAGGCACATAATAAATAAAACATTTGAAATACACCGCTCATCAATAATTCATTGTGAAAAAAAGAGATAAGGATCAAACTAATAACGAAGGCAAAATAAACAGATCTTGGCGGCTCGATCGGCTCTCCTGAAATTTGCCCGAAAGATTAATAAAGAGGCGATGATAGATCTGGAGAAGAACGCGCCGGGACAGTTATATACATACAGCCAGAAAGCTTGCGGCCGCGTAATGTATTCAAACGCGGTAGCCAAGAATGCAAAAGAGACGGAGCGTCGCCATTATAATAGATTACATTGGCGTGCGCGCGAAAGAGCCGTCGTTCCTCTCCTTCCTCCTCGCCGCTCTTCTTTCGGCGGCTTCTGCTCGTGTGTTTTGATTGAGGCACGTGTCTCACATCACGAGATCTGCCGAGAGCTAATCGTCACGCCAGCCTATAACCCGGGAACTGGCGTGCATCTACTTTCGGCGTCGGCATTAATCACCGTGAAAGTCGAAAAAACTCACCGAGCCCCGGGACTGATTATTGTAATCATCACGCCCTTTTGATAAGTGTTTTCAACCACTTATCTCGCTCTCTCTTTCTCTCTCTCTCTCTCTCTCTCTCTCTCTCTCTCTCTCTCTCTCGCTCTCTCTCTCTCTCTCTCTCTCTCTCTCTCTCTCTCTCGGCTGCCGGCGGGATTTGCATAAATGAATGAATCAATTTTATCCCGAGACCACTGCGGATCTCTCTCTCTCTCTCTCGTTTCTACAACCGCGGCGGACTGTAATTTCGCTAATTATTTAGCCGATTTCTTGACGTTCCTTGTTCTTTTCGTATTGGAGCGCGATCTTTGCGGAGATGTGCATTGGGAATTGCAGGAAAAAGAGTAGACGCTTAAATTTACAAATGATTGAGCGATTGAAAATAGTCGCGCGTATAAATAATGTATCTATTTTTTAGTGCTTATACTTACTATTTCAGTAGAAACCACTTTGAATTGAATTATGAACCTCTGTAAATATACTCGAGCTCGTTAATAAGCAGATTTGATTCCTTATGATTAGACAGATAAATGTATAATTTATGTATTGTCTTGAATTACTGCCTGCGTGAATACCTGAAAGAATAAATGGTAGTCTGATCTGACAATTAACTACAGTTATCTGCGAGGAGTGGCGAAAATGCTGTTTGAACATTTACGTTTCTTTAACGTAATACAAAAAAAGCGTAAATAACGTTTTAAAAAAACTAAATCATTTAAGAAAAATGTCTCTCCGCGAGAAGAAAATTATGTTAATACAGTTACATACAGTAATAAAAACGCTCTTGCTTGCTAAAAAGTAAGGCAAAATTAGCATTAAATAAAATCTACTGCTTAAAGTTGAGTCGCCCGTCTGATAAGACTAGCCGGTCCTAATCTACTTACATCCCTTTTAAAATAAGTAGAATATACGTATATCTGCAAAGACGCATAAACTCGACTGACTTAGAGCGCGACTTTCTCAAAGGGCAATATTTAATACCCGGCTTACTCGTCCCTCCATTCAATTGCCGAAAAACAACTACTCGCGACAAATTCTCTCGACTCTCATTAAACGAGAGAGCATCGCGCCAGCAGATAAAGAAAATAAACTTGCTCCCGCTCTCTCGCTCGCTCGGGGTGGCTCGGTCAAGCCGTAAGAGAGAGAGAGAGTCTCGCTAATCCCTAGGCCAAAGACATAAAAGTAATTCACGAGAGTAGATACGTACGCTCCTGGCGCGAAAGCTCAGCCGAGGAGCTGCTCCTGGAGAGAGAGAGAGAGAAAGAGCGAGAGAGAAAGAAAGCGGGGGAGGCAGCTGCGAGAGGGGCGGCAAAGTGCGGCGTTTCCCGCGCTGCCCGAGGAGGGGGGGAGCCGGCGGGCGACGGCAGGGGTGTAGCTACTTTCCATACTCCCGCGGTACACAGCCCGAGCGACGCAGACAGCTTATGGAACTCGCGCGTCGCTGAACGAGAGCGGCTCCGCCGAGAGGAGGAAGCTTCGAGTAGGGGGCGCTCGAACGCTCAGGTGCAGCGCTGCAGTCGCGAGTGGACTTTTGAATTTGGGACGGGACCGGAGAAGTCGCGGGGCCACCGTGACCGTCGTTGGAAATGTATAGGTACGTTCTCATTTTATTTACAATTGCATAAGGCGCTGGTGGATTTTTTCTTGTTTTGCAAGTGTATAGTTTAAATAAAATGAGGTCTAGATAAAAGTAACCTGAGAATTAAATAAAAGCTTATTAATGTTGTAACTAACGATCAAAATTTAAGAACGGTTTTTGTAAGCAATTTACCATCAGATTTCTAACGAAGAAAGTTGTATTTCAAGTAAAGCGCTCGAAATATTAGAAAGCAATGTATTACCCGAAGGAAGAATTTGAAAGAAGGTTTATTTGCGCAAGTCCGTCGGAATTGTCGCCTTTAAAGAGTATTTACAAGTTTTTCGCCTCGGATCCGGCGGCACGAGAGAGCGCGTCAGTAGAACCTGACGAATGTGAAAAAGAAGCGACGGCCGTAGCTGCCTCCTCTCTCTCTCTCTCTCTCTCTCTTTCTGCGTCTCTCTTATGGGCGCAGAGGCATATAACATTGCCGGAAGCGCATATTTCACGTTGTGGCAGGTTATCGTAAGTCACGCTCGGCGAAAATATTTCAGCGCACTAACACCCCGTGAATCCAGAGCCAAGAATCTGAGTTATGTACGCGCGCGTTTGCCTTTTTTGCACTCGCCCTCGAAACGCGTCGGCTTAAAACGTCGTTTGCCCGTCCTTCGGCTGGCTCTCTCTCTCTCTCCCTCTCCGCGGAGCCGATCAGAAACGTTACTTGGCACACGAGCTAATTGGTCGTATCTCGAGGTGCTCCGAGGTGGAGGGAGAGAGGAGCCGGCAGCAGCGGGCCGCGTGCTTTATCGCACCATCCATAACCAGTTGAATAGCAACAACCACTTCGACATCCGAATAGACGGGGGCCCCCGAAGCTTGTAATGCACGAGATTTCGCTCCACCTGTTTTTCTTTCTCCCGTGCCAATGACACACATACTTTATCGCCGCGCGCGGCTTCGCCGATGCGAGGCTCGATTTATGGACTGCAAAATTGATAACTCTCTTTTCCCTTAATAACAGACGTTATTTCAGGCGGCGATTTATGCTTTCCTATTGTCATTTTCTCGCGGAATTATCGGCGCTCGCCTCCTTTCATCCGCCTAAAATGACAAATTATGGAAATTCAAGGAGCAGTTGCCGAGCGAAATTTTAAATAGTGCAACTTGACACTTGAGACTGTGAAACGTGATTTGTTTAAGGTTAGCAGCGATGCGACAAGCTGTTCTCTTGCAATTGCGAGCTCTTCGGTCCCGCCAAAGGAATGATTTACTATTTTATTAAAAATTTGTAAGAAAAACAATTTATATAAGAATGTTTTAAATTTATACGCTCGTAAAACTGTTAAAAAGAAAATCTTCAAAAGTTTCGAATCTTTTAAAATTTCGAAGTAAATAACTATATAGTATTAATAAAGAATAAAGAATAAAGAGAAACGGATAGTATAATAAAAAAAGAAGCAGATTTATTTGTTAAAAAATAGGGGATATTTTTTGTTTAAACTCATCACATAAAACAAGCGAAATCCGGGCCAAAGGAAACAAAAAGCTAAAGAAGTAAAAAAAAAAAGGTAGTGGCAACATGACGCGCGAAAAATTGAATCTGCCGCATGAATGACGGCTAACAAACCGCAGTTATATCGTAAAAAGCAATAGAGAGGGACGCGAATTAATTTTGATTGGCAGCGTCTCTCAACGCAAGCTTCGGCTCCTCCATCTACGTACGTCCTCCTGCCCGCGCTCTCGTTCTTTTGCAGCCTTTCTCTCTCTCTCTCTCTCTCTATTTCTCTTGTTCTTTATATCCTCGCGCGCAGCCTCCCTCGAACGGTCCCAAAATTCAATAAAGCCGAACGAACGGTAAGGGGTCTCCCTCGCAGCTCTCCTATATAGGAGTGCCGGAGTCATCGCCGAGAAACTCGGTGCATACATTAGCGGGAATGGTATGGATACTTGGTCGGACAAAAGGGAACTCTCTCCCTGCCCTCTATATCTTCTTCCTCCCTCTTTTGGCCCCGTCTCCTTGCTTTGCTTCCGACGTGCCGCTTTTCTTCCATAATGAAACCCATTCGAAAATTCACACCGAAATTTCGCAACTATCTCCTTTCCTGTACGGCGGTGATGGAAGAAATTAGTGCTCGATGGACGTAAGAAGAATACGTTCTTCCATTTTTCAATTACCGAACAAAGTTCTGTTTGGTAAAATGATGATGTGAAGTAATGGCATGAATTTCGGATTGATGTACTTTACATTCAAGCTATAAATGTAAAAACACGTGAAATTTGCCCGGAGTCAGTTTCCAACGAGTTAAAGTTACTGATTGCCAGCGCGACATCGCAGAATTACACCGCGCTAAATTACAGCATGTAAATGAAAGCGCATACATTGAAGTAAGCTCGGCCGCGAATCGCCCCGGCAGAAAATACAAAGACGAAGTACAGGGAGAGCGAGAGAGGCGAAATATTGGGGCGTGCAATCACGGCAATCGGGCGCTGTTCTATATTTGGTCGTATTAGCTCGTGACAGCGGGATTAAAGCGGGCGTGGCACGTTACGCAATCCCGCAAAGTTGACGCGCTCGGCCGCGCCACGGCCGCTCGCGGCACGGACAGACGGCCTGACAGGACACAATATTGCAATAACTTCAATTACAGCGACACGACGTGCCGCAAAGGGTGCTTCGCCCCGCACCGCTCCTCTCTCTCTCTCTCTCTCTCTCGCTCGTCCATTTATATTTCCAGTGCGGTTCCGATTGGCTCGAGGCTCGATGAGGGTGCCTTTAAACAAGTGCTTCTTAATAAGCCATTGACGCGCGAAATCCACCCCTGAAAATTTTCTTGCCCTGCCCTCGGGCCACGGCGGCCACAAAGGGAGGGAGCATCTCCCGCCGCCCACGCCGCCGACTCCGTTCTATTATCTCCCGAGCTTTGTTGTGCAAGAGAGCGACTCCTCGCCCGATCAAAGGCGCGTGAAAAATTAACATGACGGAGAATCGATTGGAAACGCCTCGGAGATAACAATGCGCCCACGACAGCTCCGGCTGTACGCGCACCTCTCGCGTTTCTGCACTAATTGTTTCAATAGCTTCGCTAAAAGGCTCGGCGACGGAGCGACGCTTGCTACGGCAAAGAGTTGAATTCGCAAAAAAAGAAGAGGAGCGCCGCCGCTCGCGCAAAATCGGGACATTTACTTTGTAGAGGCGTCGCAGCTCGCTTTGTTCTGGCGCTGATGGGGCGTCAGCAGAATTCGTTCCGGCAAGCCGTCAACGATGACTTATCGATCGGGCGGCCCGCTCTCCGCTCTATGTATGTATGTATATGGGGTGGCATACGCGCGAGGCTCCAGAACTCGAAACTCTGGAAAATCGCGCGAACTCCGGGCCCGCCGGAGGCAGGCTCCCGGGATACATATATTCGCCGCGCGCCCGGAATGGGGGCGAGCGGTGCGCGCGCGACCCCAAGAGTTTCCGTTCCACTCGAAATTCGCTCGGCTAGCGCTTTTTTTCAACATTCATTTGACAGCTGTCGCCTGCAGCGACCGGCGGCGGCGGCCCCGCGAGTCTAATCTCTGCTCATTTCTGCCGAGCGGTAAGTAATGTGCGTGTGCTCGCGCAGTTTTGCTCGAGTGTTCTTGGCGACTCGGGCATGCTGGGAGGAATAACAACTTTATTTCTGCATTCTTGCACCTTTGCAGTCGAACGATTTGGTCCGCTTCTCGGCCGCCGTATTGATTAAATTTTCTAGTCATTATTCTAAACCAGATTCCGCCGACCTGATTAAAACACCTGTTGTGGATCTCGTAAATTAGGAGAGTAATTTTTTTTAGCACGCACAGCGTGGAATAGTTTCATTCTCGTCACCCTAAAGCAGCTGAAATAAATAATCATTCAAGTAGCTGTAATGATAATGCACGTAAAGAAGGAAATTAAGTTCAAGTGAATTTAATGTTTAAATTGATATTGCAATTTAATTAGTCGAGAATCCGGCTTTCGAGAACGAAGTGGATAATTCGCAAAAGCATTTAACTTTTTTAAAGCGTTACTTCTGCGGCGAGCGACACGCAAAGTACAAAAAAATGAAACATCGCCGGGTACAAAAGTGCTTCCATTCTAGGTTATTGAAAAGAAGCAAAGTTCCCCGAAGTGCAACGATTAGTGAGAACTACGTGGGCTTTTCTCCCGCGTTAATTACTTTGTCATTAAGCGTTTTAGCGAAGAATGCGCGGTCGCTTTATTTTTCTTACGCGGTCGTCAATTTATACAGAGAAAAAAGCTATCCCGGACGACTTAATACAAGTTAGCTTAAGCTTAAGCCTGAGAACTTTGTCAATTAGAGACAACAATTAGTCCTTGTACCTGCGCGATCGAGAGCGGCGCAGATTGGCCGCCTGATAGGTAATATAAGTAATACGAGATACCCGACCGGTAGCTCACTTTCTTTCTCACTCCCTCCGCCGCATAAATGTCTTTATACCCGCTCGAGCCGCGGCACGATTTCATCGGGAACCGGCGGAAAAGCGTCAATTAAAAAATGAGATCGGCAGCTTTTTAATAAAGCTTTTTAACAAAGCCAGCGAGGATCGTCGCGTCCACGCGCGCATGCAAAGGAGCGAGAAAGGCTGCCCTTTTGAAGCAGCCCGGTGCGTGCGCAATAAAAGCGGCTCATTTAATAAGGAGACAATGCCGCGAACAATGGAGTGAAATATTACGGGCCGGGGAGCTGCTTTCTCGCTCTCTGCGTCATGCGCGCGTCATCGGCGATTCGATAAAAATCGGGCGCAGGAATGCGCGGAGGTCCTGCCGAGTTTCTACACTCGCGGCTACTTTCCCGCGCGAGCGACAAGTCGCTCCGTCGTCGTCGTCTCCTCTCGGGCGGCAGGCTCCGATCGCGAGCTGAGGATTCCTCCGATCGCTTCAGCTTCTTTTCTCTTTTCCCTCTCGTCCCTCCGCGCGCGCGGGACGCGGCAGAAAAACTTGGCTGTCGAGCGGCCGGCTCCCGGTACGTGAGTTACGTGACGCCAGATCGATAGCCGATTTATCGCTCGGCGGAGCCGTCGCTCGCTCCTCGCGGCGCGGGCAACCGGATGTGCGATGCGCCGCCGATCTCCAGGCTCGCGACATTGTTATTATTATTACCTCTGCCTTCCCTTCTCCCCTCCCCTTCCGAGCAGAGATTTTCAGCCTCGGATCGGTGCAGAGATCGTTTACTAATTCCGAGAAAGAGGAGCCTTAGATAATTAGCGCTGCAATATCCTGCGGAATTTCACGTTCACGAGTGGCTCGATATATCAAATCCGTCAGCCTCGGCCGACCTTGGACGTTATTTTCAAGGAAGAGGAGCAGCTCGCGGGCTGCAATTTTCGGGCGGGTCGTCGAGGAAATAATGACGATCTTTATCCCTAATGAAATTAAGCCCCCCTCCACCGTCGCGCTTACGCAGCGACGATCGAGACTAGAGTCAGCGAGCTCTCGAAATTGCTATAATGGCTCGGGCGAGTGTCCAGCTGTATACCTGCGATGCGAGGAGCATGCGTATATAGACTTTCTGCCCCCGCATCTAAGAGAGAGAGGGAGAGATTTTTTGCCGATTTTTTCCTCATTTTTCTAAGGAACGGCAGGCCCTACACGTAACGAGAGAGAAGGCGCAGCGAAGAGAGAAGGAGAGGAGCAAACGGCGCGAGAGCCTAAATATAGTTTGCTTTTTGCTGTAGATTTCGAAATTGCGCTCGTAAAAAAGGCCGGGGCAAATTATCCGGGACCATTGGGACCCTCGGGGGGTGTCTTTAGCTCGGCGCGCGTAAGCGATACCTTCCTACACTTTTATGGAGAATTTCGGGGATGAGCGAGTCGGCGATAATGCATAACTTTTTCTGAAAGCCGGATTCCCTCTTTCGCTCTCATTCCCCCGCCGCTCGGGAGAGCAGCCTACATCTTGGGGCATTATATTCCTTTTTCACTATTGCACTTAAACACAGTCTTTCTCGGCCAAGGCTATTGTTTCAATGTTAAAATGCCGTTACGCTTATATAATAATTATATACATTTAGAATCATTTTCTCCTACGGTAAACATTGGCGAAAAGTGCTCGGCGGCGTACGGTGCGTTGCGTTCACTTTTTTTCACCAGAAGTGCCAAGCAACCTCATTGGGATTACGATAATTTTCGACTTTTTAAATCAATTTCGCGACTTTTTGCGATCAAACGTCCAGCGCACGGCAAAAGCGAGCGGATCCGGCAGAAAAGCAGAGCGCGGGAGCTGACCGTCGCGTTGGGTCGGGGAGCGCCGCCGGCGGCGGCTCAGTGATCGGCAACGGCAGCCTCTATAGGCTCAGTGGGTCGTTCTACTGGAAACAATTGCTGCCGCGGGGCATCATTTACATCATAAGCAATCATAATGATGAAATTTTCGTCGAACGGCGATGATCCAGCGAGTGGAACGATGGACGGGGGATAGAGAGGGCGAGCAATTCACGAGTGGGTACCCACTTAGCGCATAGAGCCAAGTGCGCTCTCGAAGAAAACTCTCTCTCTCTCTGACCCTGCAGTTCTTTAGCGCCCCGGCCTGCATCTTCTCTGCATCTATCTCCCCGTCCACTCTCGGCCTGTATATGGCTCCGGGCGCTACCGGCGTTTATTCCAACTGGCAGTCTCTCTATACTTTTTTTCGGCCTCTCCTCTCCTTGCACTCGGCCCCTTTCAAAGGAGCTAATTGTCCAAATAGCGCACCACCGGTGCACGCGATCTTCCATTTTTTTCGGCTACTAAACCGCCGCCGTCTCGTAGGAGGGTTAGTGTGCCCGAAAAGAAAAAAAAATCGGGAAAGACCTGCTTGCGGGCTGAGAGGCGCATTCTTTCGCGGGGATCGAAATTACAGATTGGGCCAGTTTGCGACGATGCACTTTATACACCGCCGCGAGAGATAATCACTTGATTTGTACGGAGAAATTTTTGACAACGAGGGCCAATTTGTTACTTTCAATGAGTCGTTTTCGAAATATTCGATCTACCGAGAATCGCTTTGACAGAGCAATTTCGAATTTTCAAAGCGACAACGCTCAAAAGCGCGAGGGACAAAGATTCCTCCGACTATTACCTTTTCTTAAAAATCTCAAATCAAAATCACGTGATGGCCAAGCTGGCAAGAGCTTGTGCGGAATTCGAGCAGTCGTGAAACAACTCACTACAGCCGGCCGAAAATAAATCAATGATCGGGAGGACGGTTTGTGCACTCGTCTCGCAGCTCCTCCCGATCGAATGCCGATCCCGGCGATCATCGGAACTTTGAATAAGGAATTTCGGTGAAGCGTGTAAAAAAGGAGGCAATTTTCGTCTTTCGATTGTTGTGCTCGGTATTCTTGCTTGTTTTTCCCTCTCCGTCTCTGTCTGGCCCCCTTTATCGGAGAAATTCGCTCTAAGGCGAAAGCGACAAAGTTTGTACGGGCTGCCTGCCGAGGAACGAGCGAGAGAGATGGAGAGAGAAGCGGAGAAGGACCAGGCAGGAGATCGTCAGATCCCTTTCGATAGTATACGGAAAGGCCAATCAGTATGCGAGCCACGAAAGGCAGTTCGTCCTGCACGTTTCCTCTCCGTCACCCGTCGTTACCTCTGTCCTTGCTCTTAGGGCCCTTCCACAACGGCGCGCACAACTCCAGCTCGGACGGCCGAGCGGCGGCGCACGACAAAAATAGTGCGACTCCGGCCAGTTTGGCCCTCGTTTAAGCAGCCTTGTGAACGGGGATTTAGACTAAGGCCGAGGCTAACTAAATCGCAGTCTGTTTCGGGGAGACTGTTTCTCTTTAATGACGAGACGCTATTGATTGTCTTCTGCTTTTCATGAGAATTCGAATACATTCTCCTATTCCCCGGTAAGTTTGTTTTTGCTTCTGGCTGATTATCGGTTATGCAGGAATTGTTTAAAAAATCATTCTTTAGACGTTTTATTGGCAATTACGACCGACGTTGTCTTACATTATTCAGATGAGCATAAAGTAGACGACATTAATAATTATTATACATAAAAAAGTTTCTGCGTATCGCACTAAAAAAATATGTGCAGCAATGAATACTTTGATTTATTAAAAGTGTTCTGTTTAACGGAAAGTCATTTGTTTTGATACTTAATTTTTTCTCGCGCGGACGTAAAAATTCAAATGCGTCGAGTTCAAATTTTAATGAAACTATTTTTCGGAATTCCAGTACTAATTTGCTTTTACCGACTCATGCAAAGTAACCGACTACAGTTACTTGAACTCAAATTAATCGCCAATCCGATATCCCGAAGTCAGGTGCAGAATTTATTACGCAAGCTTATTTACAAGCTTCAGTCAATAAATGAAGCGCTGCAGACGTAAAAAAAAGGAAAACGATGAAACGGATGAATAACGTATGAGCGCACGTGAAGCTGCTAATTATTCTTTTAACCGGAGCTTGCGCCGACGCTTTTCTCCCGGGGCAACAAAGTCGATCGAGGAGAGGAGCTCCCGGGGTAAAGGGTGCTAACGACGTTACAATGACCTTCGCAAGGGTTAGGCGGCAGAGCAGTCCCCGGATCGCGAATAATTCCAAGGACCGGAGTAGGGAAGTACAGCGGCAGTTTCCATTCCGGGAGGATTGGCTCCGCACAGCGCCAGATAATTAGACGGGTAATCGAGACGGGCGGAGCCTCTCCGCCGCAACGCCGCAACGCATTACCGGGGGGTGGGGAAGGGCTTTTCCTTTTCCGCGGCCTGCCCGTGCAAGCAACTCATTCACGATCTGCCGACATAGAAAATGTCGATTCCCTCTTTTCTTCGGGGTTGATCGTTCCTGCTTGGTCACCCTTTTGCCCCTCTTTCCCGAGATCTTATCGTCGCCGGGGTCTTATGATCGGAGGATTTGCTTGTTTCGGCACGATTCCACAGACTTAAGGGATACTTTTGGTCCATAATCGATGCTTAACCCAATCAAAGTATCCTATTTCCTCAGCTATTTCCACTGATTTGCCGCTGTCGTTTCGTTCAAAGTGCCTCGTTTTATCTGCCCATTAATTAAGTCAAAAAAGAAGGTCTAAATCCAGCGGCACTGTCAACCAGTCAAATGGCCTTTTACTATTGCGTGTTAAAATATATAATCTTATTGCACGCAGGCTCATTTTGATTTAATTAATTTAGTAATAGCCGGTGGTTCTTTATTTTGCCTCGGCGAAGCATCATCAAATCAAATTGGATGATGGCCGAGTGCAGGGTTAGAAAAAAATTTCGAACATAATAATAAATCGAAATAATGGAATTTAATTATCTAGAATTAAGAGACGATCATCGTCTCTCCCGTTGAAACGAGGCGCCAGGCGGCGCATATAAAAAAACAAGCAAAATTAGGGCATAATATAGAAGCAAAACTGGAATCCCTTTATCTCAATTAGATCCTCGAAAAGGCCTTAATAACATTGCGAAACCGGGCGTTCTCTCCTCGTCCGCCGCGCGGCGCTTTCTTTATCGCCGGCAATAGAGCTCGACGTCTCGCTCTTGTTATTTTCGCAATTTCCCATGAATACGGCTTCGCAGCGAGAGAGAGAGGGGACTGCGAACCAGAAGAAGAGAGAGGCACGAAACGTCTCGTGTGACTTTGGGGCTTTTCGGGGCGATCCTGGTGACATAATGAGGCGGATCGATTGCCCGAGTGCATTACCATGACAATGAGGCGGCACTGCAGGCAGCAATAACACAATTGATAGACGCGCCGGCACTTTGGAATTTGGCAAGAAAACGGGAAAGAGCCGGGGCCCCGTGGGGTGGCCGCCGCGTGCGGCTCCCGCGAAGGGAGCCGGAGCTGGGAGAAAAAAAAGCGGGAGAGAGCTTGGAGGGCTGGTCAAAGCAGCGGGCTTATTAGCCAGCAATGTGATCTATTTGCCCTTCCACGGGGCATAAAGAACCGGGTGATATTGTGCCACTATGTTAGGAAGAAGGGCGTTATTGCCCAACAGGGACACAGGGACGGGCGAGGCTTGCCTCGTGTGCGTCTGCTGCGACGACTTATGGCCTATATAGTTATGGCTAGGTAGTCGTAAATATAGCCGCTGGTAACCTTCGTCGGGCCACCTCCCTGTACCAATTTTTTCTACTTCTTTGTCATAATTATTTTATTTTCATCGCCCCGTATCCACTATTGATATCTTATTTGCTGAGCGGTGTAATTCAATTGCATTATTAATTCAGATAATTTATTAGACTGAAATCGATACTGCAGGCCTTAAATCATGACGAGTCTCGTGAAAAAATAATAATTATTAAGGAACTGAATCTTTTATTTCTCACATAAATACGCTTGGAAACGCTCAAAATCGGCCCATTATTAAAAGCATTTAAAATAAATGGCATTTCCTGTATTTTCCAATTGACATTCATTATTTATATTTTTAATAAGTTTAAGATGAAATAGAAACTTTAGAAACTTTAGTTTGGATACATACATGTATTTTAAATGCAATTTGAAGCACTCGGAAACTTTGAACTAATTGCTTTATAACCTATTATTCTTCTGCACATACACAATTTACGAGCTACCATTTTCTTTGGTAGATTAACTTGTTGAGACAAAATTATCATAATCAGAAACAACAATCATTCGGATTAAAAGGAATCCTGCTGAATCCAAAGCTCATTTTTATTTTCCAAAGAACCAATTGCACCCGATCCACTTGCATGCATCGAAAAGGAAAAAAATACAGAAATTGCAATTCTCTTCTGAATAATTACCGCCGTAAATGCAAATTCGAACGCGAAAGCGCAGCGTACCGAGAGCTCAAGAATTTTGAGTGAAAAACCCCGAGCGGCATTCCCGGCAGCCGGCATCAGGGGCAATTCGCAAGCTCCGCTCAAAGGCGCATAAAAAGGGCGCGCGGAGAGCGAGCGGAGAGAAAAACAGAAAGCAAAGCTTTGGGCAGCGCGCAGCGGAGCGCTTTTGGAAAATCCATATCTCGAAGAAACACAATGGCAAGCAGACGAGGGAGAGAGAGAGAAAGAGAGAGCAAAGAGAGCGAGAGTAGACGGGCAGGAGCTTGCGGCGGTCCTTGCCCCGTGTACGTGCTCCGCGTGTCAAAGCTCGCTGGCAGTCGGTTCGCTCTCGCAACAAGGTCCTTCGCGCGATCGATATAGGTGCACCGGCTGCGTAAGGATATACGCCAACGGAAACAGTGGCGTTATCCCCTCCTCCCGCTCTCTCGTCCTATCCGGTATTGAGTTATTTTCACTTTATTAAACCGGCTGGTTAATATTCAAGGCGGCGATTAGGCCGGCTGCGAGTGCAATTTCGCGCCTCGACGCAATCCTTTATCCCGGCGAGCAAAGGAAACGACGCGCGCGCGCGGCCCGGGCATTGTTTGCCGCTACGGGCGACATGCGCATTCTCTCACGTCGGAGATCATCTATTGTCTCGTTTATATTGGGATCGCCGCCCGTGCCTCCGTCTTTTACGTAAAAGGTCCTGCGCCGTCGCGGCGACGGAGCGTCCGGCTTCGTTTATGGGCTACTGGACCGCTGCTGACGCATCCTGCTGCTTCCCTCGTTAATTAGGCCTTGAAATTTATCATCTCTTTCGACGAAACATTGCGCGCTGTATTATTTTGTTAATCTTTGCGGCACAAAGTCCGTATTTAGGGGCTACTATTTAAGCAAGCCTCGTGCTTGCTAAAATAATTTCTTCATTTAGTCGAAATTTTGTTTCAGTTTTACTTACAATGAGAGTCTCGCTTAATTGGAGCACGGATTTTACCCAGAATTGAGTTTCCTTGTGTGACTATTCATTTAAAAATCTAAGTTCAAACTCTATTGAAAAAAGACTATGGAAAAAGATTTTTTTTTTATTAGTCAAAAGCTAAACAAACAACAATTTAAACGGAACGTGGCAGCAAAAAGTTGCTAAATTTGAT
>JAWWEM010000010.1:25111190-25128275 GCA_035582935.1 Ormyrus thymus
TATATATATATATATATAGCTTATATTTCAGCCGGCAGTATTTTTCAGAATAAAATTTAATGAAAAAGCCGTAGCATGTTTACTGGTATTCTTTTTTTCAGAATCCAAAGAAATGGAGCTCCGATGCCTGCGGAGATCGATTGCGCGAGAGGATGAGTCAGGGAGACGACGATATTTGGATTCACTTGCGGCATGCTCAACCGTACGTATTTATGTGGCTGTGGGGTAGCTCGAAATCTTGCTTTGAGCGCTCGTAAAAAGCAGAAGGGATAAAGCACAAGGATATCTCGTAACTTGCAGAAAATATAAAAAGCCCTTGAAGCTCCGGGACTGCAGCTTCTTGTAGCTTAATTAAGCGCAGGTTCAAATTCTGCGAAAGGGTTATTTCGCGCGAGCTGCAACTTTTTTATCGGACAATTAGCGACGAAATAATCCTACCCGAGTAACGAAACTTTAGCTCGCAGCTGCCGCTGTTCCCTCTCGGCCAAGCAGGAACGAATGGAGCCCGGGATGATTTCTGTCCGGCGTCATCGGTGGAGTCTCCCTCCCTCCCCCTCTCTCTCTCGCGTCAGTCAGCGAAGAAAGGAGAAAATGAAAAGCGAAACGCGAAAAGCGAGGGAAAGAAGAGCGGGGAGGAAAGAGAGAGAGCGCGCGTGTGTAGCTCGCAGATAGAAATACGCACGTAGACGGCTTGGACCCCTTGGATGCTGCCTCATGAAAGATGCATAAGACGACTCACCGGGGGCGCGATAAAGAGTCGACAACAGACAGACCGACCGACAGTCGAGCTCGCTTCTCCCCCCCACCTTCGGGGCTTGGCCGAGACACGGGCCGCGCCACCCCCCGCAGCATCCCCTCGGTAATTCCTCGGTGCAATACACCGCGCGCCCAGTAGTCTCCCCGAGACTTGCGGAGACACTCTTTTCCGCGCGCGGCAATTCCGCGCCGCCGACGGTGAGCTCCGCCACGGCGGGGGGGAGCCGCTCCTGCTATCAATTAATTATAATCTAGATTGATGGATCCGATCGCAGCTCCTATCGGAGATTAGTCAAGCTCCGCCGTCTCTCTCTCGCTTTGCGTACGTGACGCGAGCCCGCTGCCAACTGCGCGACGTCGTCGCCCGGCGCTCTTCTTTTCCTCCTGCCTACTTCATTAGCGGCCTGTCGGCATTTCTGACCGTCACTCGGCCTCACGGATCGCTGCCCAGCAGCCTCGGCCGCTCGCTCGAACGACGTTTTATATATATACAAATAAAGCCCGAGCCGATCGGCCGTCGGCAGGAGAGCACCGAAAAGCGCGGCGAAACTCGGGGCGAGAGGGAGGGAGAGACGTCGAGCTTGGTGTTACGGAAGTGTTTGCGCGCGGGAGGTCTCTGGGCTAATGGCATGCAGGCGGCGGCGGTGTTTCCCGGCCTTTCCCCGTCGGCTTCGGGAGCGCCACTCTTACACAGCCTGTGCACGCGGGCGGCTTTTGCCCGGTCGATAAGGATTAGCATTTTTATGGGTCTATCTCCGCGCGCGTACCACGTTGTTCCGCGTGCCGCCCAGTTTCTTTGGCTCACGCATCTCTCTCTCCCTCGCTCGCCCGGCTCCTTGGCCGCGGCGCTCGTAAACATTTTTCCGCCTCGCGGAACTTTTGCTAATACCGAATTAGCCTTTCTGCCTGGCCTTTTTGCCTGTCCTGCTCTCCCGCGCGGCTCTCTCTCTCTCTCTCCGCGGCGCGCGATTTCGAGCCGAGCGGCGGCAGCGGCAGTTCTGCTTTCCAATTATATTACGAAACGCACGCTCGACTGCGCCCGCAGTATCTTCCCACAGCGCGGCCATTGTTCGATCGCGGCGTTATGGGAACATTTTTCAGCCGGCGAATGACTCTCGTTTGGAAATCGCCGAGATACAGTCGGCCGGCCGCGGCTTTCCTCAATGTCAACGGGCATGAGGCTCTCGGCGCGCCGCGGGGTTGGGTTCCGCAAGGCGGCGGCTGTTTCGACGGCCAATTTTCCAGATCTCGTTCATGGTGCAAGAGCGTTTTGTACGCCGCGGCCGGTGCTAATTGCGCATCGTTACGGTGCTCGGCCATGCAAAGGATCTATATCCGTGTGTATATATTTTTTATATTTTATTTGCGGATGCCAGTTGCGCCGCGGTTTAATTTATTTAAATTTACGGAAAGGCGCCGGTTATTGCGGTGAATGCGTGTAATGATTTTGAATTATACGAACCGAAAAAGCTTACGGCTCATTTCGGACACTTTCGGTATAATATCAACGGATCGTGTAAATATTAATCTGAATTGTACCTTGCTAAAATTGACCGATTATCATTACAAATAGCTTTTTAATGTTTGCTCGAAAATGTCATTCTATTTATACATTCGTAATTAAATAACGTAAATTACAAGAAATGAAATTTAACAGCTTGTATCGGCTCCGCTTTGCATTCGGACATTAGCAGCCCCGCGAATTAAAGCGAACTTCGAACGAAACATCGCCGGCATCGTAATTTCGGGCATTTCGAATTTTCTCTCCGGCAAGGCTGCCTCCCGTCCGCGTATATCGCTCGCCGGCTCGCCTCGCCGAAGAAACTTTGTTCCCTGCGCGCGCGTGTAATGGAGAATCTAGCTCGGCGCTCGGCTTGGCAACAAAACCGAAAGCGAACGAAAATAGAAAAAAAAAAAGGAAAAAGGAAGAAAAAAAGAGCCGCGCCGCGCGTGCGATAAAAGAAGGAAAAAAGTGAAAAGCGCGCTCGGGACAAACGATACACAGGTAGATTCGCTTTGGGAGAGAGGGAGGGAGAGAGAGGCCAGCTCGTAAGCCTGAGCACGTGTGCAGGAGTGTATGCAGGCCGGCCCTCGGGCTGCGCCTCGCGGTTATATGCCCGCGCACACACTCCTCTCTTTACCTTGAAAACGCTCGCTCGCCGGGATCGCGTGGATCGCGATAAAGCCGCTCGCTCTCTCTCGCGCGCGCGATATTGCCTGAGCTGTGTGCCGCGCCAGTGGTGGCGTGTGCGAGAGAGAGAGAGAGAGAGAGAGAGAGAGCGGGGGCACTCGCTGCTACCTATATATACATATTGTTCGCGGCACGTGGCCTGGCCGTCACGCTTCCGAAGGTCGATTCCATTCCGCGGGAGAGGAGCTGCCGCTTCCAAGAGTCCGAGAGAGCGAGAGAGAGAGAGAGAGATCTTCGGCCGCGGCGACACTCAATTTCCCTGCCGAGGATCGAGGAGTGCGTGGAAAATGTTTATCGGCCGGAGATTTATGGGGCCTGCAGCAGCGTTTTGCCTGCGTGTGCCTGCGTTTTCTCCCGAGCTCTTTACGGCTCTCTCTCTCTCACTCTTTCTTTCCTTCTTTCTTGCTTCGACGTGCGGGCAGCTCGCTTTATTGTTCGCCTCGAGCGTTTTTCGGCACGACCGATAAGAATGAACTCGCGATTATCGCTCCGCCGTCGCGGTAGCCAACTTTGTGTCGAGCTGCGCTCTTGCATATATATACGCACGGGAAAGAAACGCGCGCCGCTTGCGTACGGCGCTCATTTCTGCCTAAATATTTAAATGCTATTGCGGGTTTTATTGCGCTCGCGCGAATTTCGCTTTGCTAATTGCCATGCAATCGTGTCAGTCGAGGTTTTATTGTTAAGTTTTGAACAAAGAGCCGAGAGGCGAGCAGAAAAAAGTGAAATTCTTAATTTTCTCATGACCTACGAATTAACGCGCATCTTTGGCAATATTTTGATGCAAGTAAGTCAGAGTGTGGTAATTACGGCCGATCGTTTCATCATAAACGAGCGCTAAACAATCGGACGAGTTCACGGACGTTCTATGTCATGTTTACGTTTCCTAACTTATTATAATTTCAAATAAGCATTTTAATTGCATTAGAATCTATATAAATTAACTCCGCGGCCGTTACGCAACGAAAATATAAGCCGAATACGCTCGCGTCTTAATAGTCATGCAACGTCTCGTAAGATAGCTTCATAAAGATGTGTTTAAGCGCATAAAAATACCGTTATTCATTATGTGCGAGAAGAAAATGTAATCGCTTTAGACGATTCAATAAAAATCTTTGTCCCGGCCTGCAATTTACCGGTGAAAGATTCACTCTCAACGCCCAGACGTACAATTACAATAACGAGCGCCTCTAAATCAATATTCCGCGGGACGTTTTTACGGCCAGCGGGATTTGAGAAAAAATATTTCAGACCGCGCGACTTATAAACTCAGCGGAAATCCGAGGCAGCAGCCGATCGAGCAATATTCCCAAGCAGTCAAGTACGAAGAGGGCAAAGAGCCTGTTTACAAGCGATTCTCGCTGGCTCGGAAAAATGAGGATAACGCGATCGAGCGAGGCGGCGCGGCGAAAGGGACGGATCGTTAAAAGAAAGCCTCGCCAGCTCGCGCTTGTATTTGCCCGGTGAGCTTTCGGCTGATCTTTAGGGATGCCATGGACGACGGAGCTATGGGGTGTTTAGTGAGCATTAAGGGGGCGAAGGCGCATCGGCACGTTATAGACGCCGTCGGCGGCAGCGGCGGCCATGGAGAGCGCGGGGATCCGTCGAATAGCCGCGTTAAGGGTTGCAGTTGCTAAGCGCCTGCGCGAGCCGTTTCCATGGGCACGGGGAGGACCCGCGCCGCAACCTCACTCGGCGGCGACGGCGGCGGCCCCCGGATTCTGCATGGAGCAGCCTTTCTCCATCCGTCTCTCTTATGGTTTACGTGCCATTGCGCCTCCCGATATCTGCCGGACTCCCGTCGATTTTTTGCCCTGGACGAGCCGCGGTTTCTCGCTCCTGTCGGGGCGTTTGTCTCTCCGCCGTGGCTGAGTCGAACGGCTGCGTCAGTGCTAGCAGCTCCTTTAGAGAACTAAGTAGATGAATATTCGTTTTCAATTAGGGAGCTAGATTTGATGAAAAAATTTTTTTCATTAAAAACTAAATTCATGGAAATGTGTACTAAAAGAAACTGGAGTGCATAATTTCCACGTACGGAAAAATGTTTATGATTAGCAAAGATCGCGAGCAAAGTTTTTGCTCCCATAAAGCGAATTAAAGAAATGCACTTTCAAAGTGAAAACTCGGCAGCTTAGAAAATCTCGTCTCGTAAAATGTGCGAAAGAGCATCTCTTAGACCGCGAGTTTACATGTTTTAAAGGCGTTTATTGACACACGACGTCGTTTCAACACAGAAGCGAGGGCGTGACTGGCGTAGTCATGAGAATGCTGCAATGCGTTGTGCCAGAGCCCAGTGATATTATACCGACTTATAATCAAACTCTCTTAGGGCAATAGCGACCTGCATTAGCCGGCTGATCTTTATAATTATTGCAATCGCCGCAATATTGCGCTCGATCCCGGAATATTACGTTTCCGAGAAAATGGATTTCCCATTGTTCGGATCGATTTGCCTTGCGTCAGCCGCACGCCATCATTAAGTGAATCACCGAGCGCAATTTTTGAGAGAACCGGAGTTTCTAAATAAAGCTGTACTCGCATCGGCAATTAGTAGTGGTATAAGCTCGCATTAATAAGTCATAAAGAGGCGGCGTCGGAAATCACTCAAGAGGCAGGCAGGTTTCCATTTAGAGGCAGGACGGCACATCCATCCATTCCCAAACGGCGCATAACAGCGCGTTATTTCCTTCCCCTTACAGAGTACCCGCCACATGGAGCTATCACGAGCGTTCGCACCCAACAAAAGAATACGACGCTCATGATAAAAAAGTCGTTATCCGCGGCGCTGCTCTCTCTTTCTCTCTTCCTCCTTCGCGGCGCTTTTTTGCGAGCGACAGCAGCCGGGCTCCGCGGCAAAGTCGTCCGCGTTAAGCAAAGAAACGATCGCGTTTATGATTTTTCTATTGAAGCGTATAACTAGGTGGCGTGCGAGAGCGCCGCTGCCGCGAGTAATAAAGCCGTTTACGCGACAACTAACCGCTTCGGCTGGGAAAGGCAGGCAGGCTGGCGGAGCCGGGAGAGTTTAGCGGCGCGGCGCAGGGCTGCGGCAGGAGAGAAAGTAGAAGCCACCGCGTGCAGCGCTCGCCGTTTACTGTCCCGCGTTATACAGCCCGCTCGTACACATAAATCGCTTTACGATCTGTCGCTAAAAACGGATTTCATGCGAAAGTAGCTCCATGCCGAGTAGCCGCGTATGCTCGCCGAATGCATTTCCTCCGGGCGCGGCAGCCGCGACGACGTTCGCCGGGGAGCGAGCTTTTGATTTGAGCGCGAGCGGGGCGCATAGCTTTGATCGCCGAACACTCCGGCCGTATTGCGGACTTACGATCGCGGGAATGCCGATAAAAACGCCGGAGCCGCCGCGGGGCCAGCGTTTCGAGAACCGCTACAAATTGAAAGCGCCGCCTTATTACGCTTTTACGGGCGGGTTCCACTTTTTTCCTCCTCCTCCTCCTCGCTAACCTTGCCCGATTTCAATGTTTCACCCGCGCGAGAACGTGCTTCACGTCCTTTGCGCGCCACTACGTGTCACATGGAGTTTTAAACGTCTGCCATTATATGCAGAGTATCGCGTGAATAAACGTTTACATTTTCAGGCGCAATTACCGGGCAACCTGTAATCCGCGGTGGCTTTTAAGAATATACTTTTAATAAAGCCATTAGTTTAATTATAGCCGGGGCTTAGACTGACTTTTTTTCCACCGAATATCCTCCATTACCGCGGCGCGCGCCAAATATAGTATCAATTAACTATTTTCCGCCAAAAATTAACATACAAATGATAGATCATTACCGCTAGAGGACTTGATTAGTTTTACATTTCTCGTTTATTCAATTTACAATCGATGTGATTGCAGGTGTTTTCTTTTAAACCGTTTAATCGAACCTTTTACATATTTTCAACTTCCAAGGTACACGAAGCCCGGCGATATCACTATCAAACTGGCGTATCACCACCATCGGAACATATAACTATATTGCGGCTCTAACTCGGCTCATTGAAAAGTAATTAAAAGTTGGTCAACTTGCCCCGGCAACTAACTAGATTCGATACATATAGAAGCAAAAGTTATAAAAACAAAAAACTAATTACTATTCCGAAGGACTATAAACTATCCGGATTACCATTATTGATTATTAATTGAAAGTATCAGATATTTAGTTTGCATAGCAGCTTAATCCGGATCCAGTTTTCGTAATTGATAACGCGGAGCTTATTACGCAACAATGCTCCTCGACAAAGAACTGAGCTGACCGCGAGAGGCAGATTTACCCGAATCCAATTGCTTGTTTACCGTTCGTCGAAGCCAATCTCTCCCGGCGCATCGTCGCATCTCGCGGCTCGGCAGCTCGCCGAGTGATAAGAAGCGGAGCTCCTGTAAATCATTTAAAATTCAAACAAAACATCGACATTAATCAGGAAACGTCCAAGTGCGCAGGTGCAGCGATCGCAAAAAATAACTGCGCCGTGTAAGTGTCTTGCATATATAGACTCTCCGCCGGCACGACAAAGTGTATATATAAGATTGCATAAGATTTTCGCATTCTTCCGCCTGTTACTTTATTACGCCGACCTATAAATCTGAAATGCACTTGGCACCTATATGAAAACAGGTATACGACTTGGCAATTTGCATAACAAGCTGCCTCGCTCTCTCGCGTCGCCCCGCGTCGACTCGTAAAAGTCGATTCCGCGTTAGAAGAATTAATTATTCGATGCACGGCACGCGCTCACGCGAGCGCCTCGTATAATGCGGCTCTTCCAATAAAAAAAAAAGAGAAAAAACAAATAACTCCCATTCTGCATACGAGCATTCATGTGTAGCCTCGCCAATCCATTTCGCTCTCCCGGCGCAATAAAAAATCCCGGCTCATTATTGATCGCGCTCGGCGATAGGCTCGAAAAATCAAGCCGCCATTAAAAAAACAGGTTCGACACCGCGGCGGCCGGCCCGCGCGACTTAGGCAAACAGTCGATTCATCGCGATCGTCGCTCTCGGAGTCGACAGTCTGTCTCCCGCGGCAAACCGCCTACCAGATCAGAGCCGAAGGAGACAGAAAGGGGTGTGGACCTTCGCGGCTGAAACTCGCTGAGAGGACAAGATGATGGATGGTCCTTCTCTCTCTCGCTCTCTCTCTCTCTCTCTCTCTCTCTCTCTCTCTCGCTTCTCTCTGCCTCTCATAAGGGCGTCCCGACGCTGACGACGACGATGCTGACGCTAATGAGCAAAATATGAGGCTCCACCCCCTCGCCTCTGCTCCTCGACCGCTTTCCTCCCCGTCGTCGCAGTCGCGCGCCACTACATAGCTCCGTGCAGCCTCGCCCTCTCTCCTTTGTCCCCGCTCTCTCTCTCTCTCGCTCTCTCGTGATATCGATTGTCGCATCCTCCGCGAGAGAGAGAGAGAGAGAGAGAGAGAGAGCGAGGCAGACGCAAGAAAAAGAAGCGCCGACGCTCGCAGAGAAAACAAAGGGGAAACCGAGAGCGAGAGGAGAGTCAAAACAAGAAGACAATTCATCCGGCCGATTGTTTTTCCTTCACCCCTTCCGCGCAGAGAGGACTATACCGCGAGCTGGTCTACTTTCGTCTCCCATTAAGAGAACGACTGTCTTGCTGCTTTTTGGAGCGACGCTCTAATTGAAAGCGCAGTCTCGCCTCCCGTCTAAAGAGAAAAATCACAAAGCGTACACGAGGACGGGAGGTTGGAAAAACGCCGGGCGATCCGGCGCGAACGGGCGAAATATGGAGGCGGGAGGGGAAGGGAGGGCGCGAGAAAAAGCAATTATCCGGCAAATGATCGCGGCATTAAGCTCCGCACCGCTCGTAGCTCTCGATCAGTCTCTCTTTCTGTCGGCAGCGGGGTGTCGACGCGAGCGAGAGGGAAAGTAAGGGAGAGAGGAGGATATCAAAGGGCAATGCGAGGGATATCAATCCCAAGGTCCCTCACACCGCGGCGAGAGAGAGAGAGAGAGAGCGAGAGAGAGAGAGGGTAGTCCATAGCAGCGAGGCTCCCGCATACGTATGTACGGCCCACCCCCCGCCACCGGCGGGGCGCTTCCGCAGTTCTCAACCGCAAAATCCTCCCTTCGAATTTATCGCCGTCGTAACCGAACGTTTCCTTCCTAGCAGTCGTTCCACGGCTCTGCGAATGCCTATCCGTGTATGCCGTCGACGATGTGTAAAGCATGAATCTCTAAGTCTCGAGGAATCACTTTGCCCAGATGCGATAATAAACTCGGCGCGCATGCAGGCCCGATATCCTTTCCGGGGGCGAGCCGACGCTCGCCGCCGGGGGATTCCCCGGGCTCTCTTTTTCCGAAGTCGAAACTTTGGTAAATAGGTCAGGGTTCGTATAAAGCGCGACTTTATTCGAAAGATTCAATATGCAATAAATACCGAGGCAGGAAGGAGGAAGTTTGAGTAAAAGTGAAACTCGCCGTAAATCAGCCCCGCGGCCCTAGAGCCGATAGTAAGAGAATTCTCTTTCCGCCGCGCCGCTAACAAGAGCTCGGCATTTGCCTCTCTCGCAGAAAGTTTTTTTAATTATCCCCGCGGCTCGCCTCTTTTTCGCTCGTATATAATAAACCAATTCTTTTCTCCGTCCTCCTTCGCTGCTGCTTCGTGCGCTCTCGGTTCTCGCTCGCGAGCAGCTCGGCGGCGGTCGCTCTGGAAGCCCGACGAAAGGGAGAGAGAGAGAGAAGAGGGTGGGTGCTTATAGGGGGGTGTTCTTTCCCTCCGTGACGGAGGAGTTGAGAGTGCCGTTGAATATGCATGAAGGCCTGGCTTTCTATCTGCCGTCCTAAAAACATTCGGCCGGGAGAGCGGCGGCGGCGGCGGCGCTGCTGCCAGCCGCGAGAACCTACAGCACGCGCGCCACGCCGTCGCCCCGTCGCGACCAGTTTGACTCACGGACGAGAGCTCGTTTCGTTCCTTCCTTCGTTTCTTTCCTGAGTCTCCTCAGCCCTGCCTCCGCCGTGTCCCTCCTCACCCCCCCAAAGGCCGCTTTTTCCTTCCTTCCCTTCGTTATACACTCGCCAATCAATGTCCCCGTAAGGGAAAGTGTTTCGCTGTCACGGTATGTTTCGCCGGAACTCATTCTATAGTCTGCCTTCTTTTTTCCTCTCGGCCGCCTCCTCTCTTTTTCTTTCTATTTTTTTCCTCCTTCCTTCTTTTGTCGGCTAAAACGTCAGGTCGGGAGTCACGGCACGCGAGGCTTCGGCTATATTGAGAAATTTATAAAGATCTCGCGATGACTTTCGACCGGTATTTTCCCCCTTGTATATGCCGGAGCTACATGAAAATGTATTTTATTTTTACATTTAGAAAAAATAATCCGTTTTCGCGTAGTTGCGAAGCTGAGGGTAAAATTAGTTTTGGCTCGAATTAAGGAAAGCGTCGAATTGCAAAAAAATATTTAAATTAGAAATATTTTTACAAGTTACAAAATGCATCGTCCATCAAGTCATGCAATTATATATCGTATCAAAATGAATTTATTCCAAGTGCTAATGAAAGTGCAGATAATATTATTAATACAAAATTCGTTCATTGTTTGGTTTCATCTTAATTTAAATTGACTGTGATGAACCAAAATAATGATTCGATTTAAAAGATTGTTGAGATTTCTAAATCATATATAAATAAAATAAACATAGAGTGGTTTTAATAACGACATATTTTTGTATCTCTAACATACTATCTGAAATGAATTATTCATATTATTCAACAGTTAAGAAATATATGCGTCTTATTTAGTTTTTACGTATTCTGAAGAGTGCATCGATGCTACTCTATTGAAAGTTTTATAAAATCCCAATTTATTATTTAAAATGATGCCAATAATGAAAATCAAAATATTCCAAACACAATAATGCTTTATGTATATTGATCTAAATTTTTATGCAATTTTATACTCACAATTCAGGATTTTCCAAATATTTGTCATGACAGAAAATTTCCATACAGGAAACTTCAACTCTTCCTTTTCAGGCATTGCTCCTTTATGAAAATGCTAAAAAATAAAATTCATCCATGAATAACTAGACGTAAACTCCCCAGAAAATCATCAATGATTAAATCAAAATGAATATTACAAACACCAAGCTTTACTTCTCGGTGCTTCAATACAGACCTGTCTCCTCGCTCCCTTAGCCTATCGATCTCAAGTGCCCGAATCCAAGCCTGCGTCACCGCGAGCAATCATTTAACAGAAATAACTAGCGAAAAGTAGGGTGTGCGGAAAAATCAGCTCGACAAAGTGAAAACTCAATAGCTCCGGGAGGCGAGCAGGCCGGGCGTCGGTGGCTCTGGCTCCATCTGGCGGAGAGCTTGCGAGGCGCGGTAGCCATTTTGTTTCTGGAGGTGGCCAGAAGGTCGCCGTGGTGTCGCGTCACACCCGCGCATGTCCATTGGTCCCTCCTCCGGGGCTGTCGTCGGCGGCTGCGGCGCCGGCGGCTCGAGTCCGCCGCCCGGGGTGGGGGAAGCCCTCGCGCTCCCTCTCGCTCGCTCGGCTTGCCCGGTATCGCGTCCGCGCTCGTCTCCTCCCCTACCGGCCCCCCACCCGCGCCCGAGTCGGCCTCCCCTCCGCCAGCGAGCGACCGCCGCCCCCCCACCACCCACTCCGGCTCGCGGATGTGTGCACTCGACAGAGAGAGAGAGAGAGAGAGCCGGCGGCGCGCTCTACTGCACACGTGAAAACAGAGAGAGCGGGCTTCGAGTACAGTCTGCAGCTCCCACCTTCTTTACACTGTTAGTACACGACTTGCTGTTTCTCCCGAGCTTTGAACCGACTCGTATACGAGCTGGCTGCCGTCGGCTGCCCACTGCGCCGAGCATTCTTTCGTCGCAGTGACTTTGCACGCCGAAATTCCGAATGCCCGGCGAGGAGGGATTGATTTTGCTGATTTTGAAATACTATATTTTTATTGGGTCGCGCGGCGGGATGAATAATTGCGGAACTCGCGCAAATTTAGTTCGCGGCGAGGTATTTGCCAGAGCGAGAGAGAGAGAGAGAGCAAAATGCTACAATCGTATAACATAATTGCCTTAGTCATCTATATTATTTTATCACTGCGAATCAAAGCGCAATGAATATTCATGGGAAATAGCTAAACAGGTTCAATTGACTTAGATTTTAATTCATTATCCGGCAGTTAATTCAAATACCACTGACAAATCCATTATGAAAACAGCACGGCAAAAAGTGGCCGCCGTCATTAAAAGGCAGCTACTAAAAATTTTCTTTAAAATCTCCATAATCCAAGGCGGGGAAAGAGACGGGGGGAGGACATTCTTTCTTTATCTCCTCAATATGTACGCCAAGTCGTTCAGTGTATCTAAACAGGAGGAAGCAGTTCTCTCGCCGCGCGAACACAAGAACGAGCAGCTGGCCGTCGCCGCGGTTATTATCACTCGGTTTTACTCGCGGTTTATCGGATTTTATCGAGGCTGGTTGCCACCGAGTCGTCCTACACGCGGCGCCTTGCACGCGCGTAGGTGTCCCTTCGAGAGCGGGTGAACGCGCGCAGAGTCGATTTCCGCGACCTGTATTAATACGCGCGCGGGGGCCTCTTTCTCTGTCTCGCGCGGCGTCGTCGGCCTCGTAAATCAAAAGCTCGTGCATCCGCGTGAGCGCGTATTATTATAGTCGCGTCGTGATTGTGAACGCTGACAAATTACGCGAAACTATGCGTGCCGGGAGAAAGAGACATCTGACAAACGTGAAATATCTTTATAATTCATTTATTTTTTCTGCGTCATCAATGATGCTTTACGAATGGAAAGATTATTACATTTTGAGTGCGGTAGAAATTAAAAAAAATGTTTTCCGTAATATACTAATACGGTATAATTAGACAAATCAAAATCTTTATATAATAGTAATTATGTAGCAATAAACAGAAAATGATGAAAAGAATGGCATACTTTTATAAAGTGTAGAATATAATAATATTCATGCAGATATTAAAATTGATAAACCAATTCTATAAGATTAGTGATGTGAATTATTGTTATTTTAATTAATGATACATTTTTATTGAAACAATAAGCTTATCTGACAAAATTTTGGAATTATGTTTTAAAGTAATTCTCAAATGATTCTGTGTCAAACAAGTAAATTAAAGAAAGCAAAATCTCTCACTTTAAGAATTTAAAAATAAGACGGTAAAGAATATTGCAAATGTATTTAAAGTCACAATGGTTTATCAATAAAAATTAAAAGGAAATATATAATAATTTAAATTAAAAAAACTGAAATGTTTTAATTGCTTTCATAATTTATAATGATTTTACAATCATGATATTTTATCCATAAAAAAGACTAGAAAAAAATAATACTATCACAGATATAAAATTTTTAATACTTTTTGATGAAATATTATAACGCATAAAGTATAACTTTTTACGAATTATTAGTTTATGTCACAATTTGTGCACGAATTTAAAATATAAATTAGTAAAATATACAAAGAAACAACTTTTATTTTATTCTTTCATAATTCTTTAATTAAACTAAAAGTATTTAATAGAAATAAAAATTTTATTGTAACTTAATTTACCAAAATATGAAAGAGTTGAGTTTAAAAAATTTGTAAAATACAGCAACTTTGTACTTAATAAGACTTCCGAGGGTGCTCGTTAAAAATATTTTGAAACTTATTTTGAAAAAGTCATTTGAAAAAGCAAAACTCGTTAAAAAAATGCCCGCCCCCGCTCCTCGAAATAAAATGTGAAATATCATGAAGCTAAAAATGGAAAAGGCGATCCGCGCGGCGGTCTCTGAAAAAAGCGGAATTCGAAATATCCGCAGCAAGTGAAATGTAAGAAAAATAGAGCATAAGAGAGCGGATAGAAAAGAAAAAGCTTGCGCGAGATGGAATTGTTGCAGGGAAAAAGAATGTTGCTATCCGTGTGTGTACGTGCGGTTCGCAGTCCGGCACTCGGCCGCGTCGACGGCGAGCGTGCAGCTAACAGCGCCGGCAGACAGTCCTCTCTCTCTCTCTCGCTCTTCGTGCACGGTCTGGTGATTAGCGCCGCCCCTGGGGACGGGACCGCCAATCGGCGGAGGGCGTCGTGACGCCGCCGGCGGTGTTCACCCCGCGCGACCGCGAACGCGGCCCGCACAATCGCGGATAGCGGACAGCGACGAGCAAAGCCGCACGACAAAAATCAATCACCCGCTTCTCTCTATCACTACCTCCCTCCACTCGGCCGCGCTCTTTTGTTCCCCGTCAATCGCGCGAGTTGCGTGCGAGCGACCTTCCGCGCGCGAGCGACGTTCTTCGATTACACCTTCGCCCTCCTCGCCTTCGTCTCTCCCTATCGATCTCACGCCTACTTTTCCCTTTTCTCGCTCGAAATTTTATAGGTCGCGGCGGAGCTTATTGCCGACGGGGGCCGCGAGCGTCGTTAGGAGCGAGAAGAGGCGACGGCCGCGCGCAGCCGATCGCCCGGCTCCCCCCGCCGCCCCGTAATGAGTATGGAATTATGTTCATTGATGTAAATTAAAACAAACACGAGCCGTCAATATACAGCGAGCCCGCGGAATTTCAATGCACACCCATAGGAAATTAATACACGCAGCGCTTCGGCTTGCATTAGACCGGCGGCGGCGGCGACGGCGGCGCAGAAAAAAGTCATCGGGAAATCAGCTCGCCCGCGGACTTATGGGACTCTGACGGCTTTATTAGCGGGGCTATTTTTCTGCGATTAACGCGCTGAAAAAGCTGTCGGGCTCGCTGATAACTTTTACAGATTTCCAGTTCATTGTTAAGTGGCTGTAACGAGCGACAGCTTCATCAGCGGTCCTCGATTTCGAACGAATGCTTGCATTCTATTCTGCAGGGAATACAGTCATTTACTTATTCAAATATTTAATGGAGTAACGATTAAAGTAAGCTTTTTAAAAGTTAAAATACTCCGCGATGAAATTCCAATAGTATAGGTTTAAATTATGTATAAATAAAATGAATATTAAAAATACACATAAAATCACTTAAAGATAATACATTTTTGAATAATTCTGACACATTGATTATTTCGAATACTTCTCTGGCGCATAAAACAGAGCCTCGATCTAGGGTAGACACCCCCCGAACAATAATCTTTTCACCGCTAATCCTTTAAGAAGGTGCGCGACTCCTAATTAAGCTCTGGATTTTTTTCATCGTCGGGCGGAAGCCATCAATCAGGCATATTTACAGATATAAATTTCTTGAATGCCGCAATGAAAAGAGCTCGGAGGAATTTAACAGGCAGCGCTGGTTAACGATCCACTCCCACGGAAGTGTGAATCGTCGAGGTGTGATCGCTCGGCTCTTCCTTTTTTTCTCTCTCTTTTTTTTATCATCATCGCGCCCGTCCTTTTTTCGCGTTATACATATAATTTTTTTTTTTTTCGCAGCGCGCCATAAAACGCGGCTCGCCGCGCGTACGCTCCATAAAGGAGTCCGGGGGGAGGAGAAAAAAGAGCAGCCGTAAATACGAATATACGCCGAGGGCATAGATTGCGCAAGATGTGCCGCGCGGCGCGGGGAGACAATGTAAAGTATTTTTCAGCGATATATCCTGACGAGGTGGCGTACGTACGTGTACACGTGGCGTGTACGTACGTGTACACGTACGTGCGGTGCGCGTACGCCGAATGTTCCCACGTGTCACATGGGTCTTAAAGGCTGCGCCGAGAGGCACGACTACACATAAGCTCCGAGAGGAGCTCGCGGGAACCCGCGGACAAGTTTCCTCCTACGATCTTCCCACGATCTCGCGCTTATACGCGACCGGCGCTCGCGACTCGCGATATAATGCTATACGAAGCGCGGGAGTAAACTTCAGACCAATGGCCGCTCTATACCCGACGCTCCTATCCTTGACGATTGCCCTTACTTCGGCTACGGACGGTAAAAACGCGCTAATTGCCTCTCGTTCCCTTTCGAAATTTCAATTACAGCGATGATCCGCGAGCAAAATGGACCCGCCAATTCCGAGGCGGAGGCAAAAAGAGCTGCGAGGAGATAACGACGCCGAGGTCGGGGAAAAAATGATGTCATAGAGAGATGGATCGTGAATGAGTAAACGGCGGGGATTCGAGCTCGGGCAGGATATATAAAGGCTGTCCGAGGTAGCTCCTAGTAAGCAGTTCGCGTCCAATTCGATTCGCACACGACTCTGGTTGAGCTGCTCGTCGACCGCCTCGGAATACCGAACGAGACTCCCCATGCGTCATCTATAAAACGCTGCTAAACTGATATGCGCGATAAAAGCCGGACCGCCGTGCGACTGCCAAGACGGGCAGCTTTTATTTTACGCGCAGCCGTTTGACGCGAACGGCGCGTCCGCGGGCGGGTATGTATATGCGCGGTTTTACAAACTAATTAAAGGAAGGCGAGCGCGCCTCCGGGCAATAAACGAGCGCAATATCCCCGAGTTTTCCAGTTGAAAAATCCGACAGGCCGGAGAGTTTTCCCCTCGATGGCGCTCTAATCTCCCCGTGCGATCGGGCCAAAGAAGAGTGTGTGTGCGCGCGCGCGCCGTGAGCAAGCGGCTAGTTTCTTCATTACGGCTCGCTCGCTCGCCTCGCGCTTTTATCTCTCTTCCTCTTTCGATCTCTCGGCCATCTGTCAGTCGCAAGTCGGCGGGTTTTTCGACTCGGGAATCCGAAAGCGTGAAGCTCGACGGCCTTTTTATTCCCTATCTTCCTCTCTCTCTCTCTCTCTCTACCGGGCACTTGCAAGCGTGAAGCTTCGTAATTTCTGCCCGCGCGCGAAAGGAATTCCCTGGTAATAACCGCCGTTGTGCGTACACAGTGCCTGCGCGCATCGCACGAAAGGAGGAGGATGGCGCGCGGCGGCTGCTGCCCCGCGACGGAAAACATCCCATGGCGATAGCGATCTCCCGGCGATTAATTGGTATGACAGTAGCACGTTGCCGGCCTCCCCCTCCCTCCGCCCCCCCCCCTTTCGACGACGGAGAGAGAGAGAGAGAGAGGCGAGGCACGGCCAAGGCGAGCACGCACGCGGAGTCGGATCGGATAGGTATAATCTACCGTACGTAGACGAGTCTCACGTATGGGCTGCTACGTGACAAAAAGCGTAAAACCGCCCGCCGGATAGCCGGAGAGAGAGAGAGAGAGAGAGAGAG
>JAWWEM010000010.1:25145198-25161678 GCA_035582935.1 Ormyrus thymus
GTCGACGGCAAAACGACACAATGGCACAGCTTTGCGGGTATATGTATGCGTATATACATACGTTCTCGTGTGTGGATCGCGACTTATCGCATTCTTATAACGTGCGTGACACGTACGCTCGTCAACTGCGTACGACTTTTACCTGCACGCACCGCCTCCATCTTCGATATAAGCTACGAAAATAATCCAGCTGCCTGCCGGTGTATTTTTGCTCAGATATGACTTTTTGCGGGAGCGCGAAAGATAGCCTTTTACGGGAGCAGGTATTGTTTCAAATGCGAACTCTCGCTTATTGTTGAAAAATATTAGTTTAAAATGGAAATTTTATTTATTTTTTTTTTCAACTTTTTTCTTGCGATTATACTTGAGAATTGAAGGAAGAAGTGAAAAAAGAGTATCTTTAGTTTTCATTTTGCAAAAGATAATTGGTAACTTTAAATATTTATAAAAAATCTATTTTTATGCACAATATAAAGTAAACATATTACGCGTACAAAAAACGATAAGATTTTCTTTACATTTTAGCGAAAAGAGAATCTCGCGATAAAATTCTCGGCGATTACAGTGCGTTCACCGCGCTGGAAGTAATTTCTAATGCAGAAAGAAAGATCTCGCGGGGCGTGAAAAAAAAATAAATAAAGGCAAAACGATCCGTCATTGTTAAAACTAAATATAACCGAAGGCAGCGACGGCAGCTCGCAGTTAATACTTAGCGAGGCTCGACTGCGTTGCTCTCTCTTTTTCTCTCTCTCTCTCTCTCTCTCGTTTTCTCGCGGTTATGGACTGATCGGCGGCGGCGCGAGGAGCTGGGTGCGGCACCCAGTGACATTCCTCCTCGAAGAGCACCGATGGCATTGTTCCATTGCGTCGCACCTTGCTCACGCCTCTGTCACGTGGCCCACAATTCACAGGACGTGACTTTTTGATCCTTTCCAAACGAGCGGCTCGAGGCGCTCTCTTTCCCCGGCCTCCTTCTCGCAGCCGCGCGGATTCCGATTAATTTTCGCCGGCGAATAATGGGGGCCCCCGCGCGAGTACCCGCAAATAAATAATCGCCTATCGGGGCTCGATCGACGCTTGTCGGTAAGTCCGCGGACAGAAGTGCTTTCGTAAGACTGATGCTGTAAACGTTTTGTGGTGGTTTCTCGAAGCCGCTCTCAAAAACGCGTGCCACTTTTTTTCTTTCTTCAGTTTGCACAAAAATCAAGAATACTTCTTCGGTCGACTATTAATTTTCTTTTTTATTTATATGTATTTTTTCCAACCGCAGTTTTTCGCAATTCATTTTAGAATTCAACTATTATTTGGCCAATTTTTGACGAATTGTTTGTAGATTGGCCAAATTTGGTCAACTACTACAGTGAAACGGCTAAAAGAAATTGTGAAATTTCCAACAGGGAAATCCATTATAATAATAAGCAGTAGATTAATTGCTTTCAATTCAAGTGCAAGTGCTACAAAAGCTGTAAAAAACTGACAATTTTATAAATAAAACGATGGCTTGTTAAGTATAAAAAATAACGAACTTGTTGATAAGAAAAAAAATCTTGCGCGAATAACACACTAATTAATACATAATATAAGTTTTTAAACAATCGACTAATTCCCAGGTTCGCGAAGATAGTAAATAATAAAGTTTGTCGATCGGAATCTGTTATTAATTACATCCGGATAGTCGCGTACGTATACATCGGGATCCCCGTGGAGGGAAGCTTGCCTCGCCGCCAAGCGAGCGGTACACGATAATTTATTGAAAAAGTAATCGGATTAAGCTCGGACGAACTCGCGAACGCGTCGTATTCCCTTTTCATCCTCATTATCGGCGCAAACACAGGCGTACGCTCGCTGCCGTGCCTGCACGTACGTACGGCGGCAATTGCAGCTCGAGCACTTTCCGGTTATCTGGCCGCCTTCATCTATTCGCGTGTAAGTTGCGCACTTGTATTTAGCGGCGGCGCTCGATGAATTTTGCAGGGAGATGCTCCCCGTATTTTCTATAGATATATACGTATAGGTGCCCGTGTGCGCGAAGAGAGCATGCGCCGCCGGCCGGTTATTCGCTCACCTGCCGCTCATTAGGCCTTATCGTTAATTAATCCGTACATCTAGCGCGTCACGGCTCTCGTGACTCGTGTCCTTCGTACCTTCGCCTCGTGCCTCCCTCTTCGATAAATGCAGGTATACGCAGTCGAGATCCTTATCTTAAACATTGAAATCTCATTTAATAACGCGCGCATATAGTCGACTTTTTTCTCGGGCTCGAAATCCCGGTATTTACCGATGTAATTGCAATTATTAATTATGGAGTAGGACTGGAGATTGTTTAATTGGCGCGTTACGGCTTAATGGTCGACGAGTATCAGTTCTCGATTAAATTATGAAAGGAAATGCCGAAGAAGTGAGATTGATAAAAACTAAGAGTGGCCACTTGACGCAAGAGGTAATGAATATTTTACTAGTGTATATCATTAATGAAGGATGCTAATTATTTCAACTTGTATCATAACTTTATCACATTTTTGTAAATACGTGAAATTTTAATTGAAAGAAATTTTAAAGAAACTAAACGAATGTAAATGAACATTCTTATAATTGAATAATTCGATTTCTTCGAATATTTGATATGTATCTAACAGCTTGAATTTAAAGACTTGCTAATCAAATACCTCTTCAAAAGTTATATTTCCTTATGGACTTCCAAACTCTATTGCATTCAAATTTCTAAATTATTTTAAAGCGAGATAATTAGATTATCTCAAATCTTCTACATTTGCTTAAATTATTAGAAGTAAAATAAAATTAATGCTATCGAATCGAAATTCAAACGCGATTAGCATTGAAAATAGATTTGTCTTTAAATTTTCTAATCCTATCGCATTTCGTTACAGGAACCTTTCTTCACCGTTTTATCTAGAAATCTCAAGTTTAAATTTAAATTTCAATCTGCTTTGTGTTTCATTTTACGACATATGATAATTGTAGTCAAAACAGAAGCCAAACGATGTAAACTATCTGATTTTAAATTAATTTGATTGTGTTAGTAACTATGGGTATTTACACAGTCATTGCATTTTTTTACGTACGATTAATTCAAGAACAAAACAATTGACTTTGCACAAGAATATTTACATCATTCGTAATGAAATTGTTGCATACTGTATTTATTGGAAATAAAATAGATTTAAAAAGATGAGAAAAAGTCTAAGCGTTTTAAAATGTTTACTAATTCTGATAGTTTTAATTCTATTTTCTTTTTATTCTAGTACGGATAGTCGTATATTAATATATTATATACAGAAATGCCTTCGCGAATAAAAGACAAAAGTGTGCATCAAGCAAAATTAATTATTTTAAATAAATTCTGTTTTATAGATTATAAATCAGTTCTATCCAGAAAATGAATGAAATCGAAATCCTGGGACAAGAGTGAACTCTGGCACAAAGTGCGAAAATCAGGCGGACGTCCGAACGCTGCTTTGCAGTCAATATCCGTCAGGAGCCGTCGGCTCTCCACGCGAACTCTCACTTTTCATGAAATTCTAATGAAACTGACCGGGGCTCCGGGAGCGGGTCGCCCGCGGCAGAAGCCTGCGCCGAGCCTAACAAGCGCGGGCATAACAAGCAGATATATGCACCGCCTACAGCTGGGGGTAACTGTATTCCGTCGCTTTAGGGCCGTCATCTCCCCCCCCCCCCTGCGATTGTTGCCGTTATCGGCGAAAAGACACCGCCGCGGGAGTTGGCCCGCCGCGGGGAAGCAGCAGCAGCGGCGGCGGCATGAAGATCCTCCCAGCGGCACTCTAGCGGGAAAGCCCCGCGAGCTTGCGGAGCTACACTTCGGCATGCCCGAGGCGGCGGCTTGTTAATTATTAATCAGCATGTTTAATTCATATTGCGCGCACGCCGGCTGTTTGTTTCCTTGATGCGCTGAGGTTCTCCGTACTTACGCCCGAACGCTTAGCGAAACCGAGCACTATGTACCCTCCTGCATTGTGCCGGAAAGAAAAAGTGAAAAAGAAAAGAGCGGGGGCCCAAAATGAATTTAGAGCTAGACAATAATAGCTGCGACCGCGAGCGCTCGTGGACATTCTCCGTTCCTTTCCTCCTGGCGTCGACCGCCGGAGCGAGCGAGTCCCACGAGTGGGAAAGCCGTAATGCACGTGCGACTAGTCGGCTGCTTAGCCGCTACTTTATTCAGCTCGTGAACGATGCAGCGGCAAGGTCGTCTTGCCGGACGCATATCGCATAGCCGCGGGAGAGCCTGCTGCACAATCTTCGTACGGGCAGCTCTTTTGTCTCTCTGCCCCGAGTGTACGTGTGCGAATCGATGCGCGGCTCGATCCGCGCGAATTCGAACTTTCTGTGGATCGACCGATCGAAGCCCCGCGCGCATCCATATTCATGCGCCCCGCTCTCTCACTCGTGATTGCACGTCGCTCCTTTAATCCCGCGGAAATGTCTCTTTTTAACGTACTCTCGCGCCAGGAAATATGCACTCCCGGCTTGAATTCTGATCTGGAGAAAGGGAGCGAAAATGAAGAAAAGCCGCGCGCTGCAAATAACCGAATCGGATTATATTCCCAGGGCCATTATTTCTGCCCTGAGACGCGTGTAACCCAAAAGCAAACACATATAAGAAGGCCCTTAAATCACGCGGCCGTAAAAAATCCAGGCGTCCTGGAAAAAAGCCCCGGAAGATTGACGGCGTGGCAAAGGCAACAAAGGAACGTAGCGGCGGGGAAAAAAGAGGAGACTAATCTATTACAAAGAAATCCATAAAAGTGGGAGCGATATCCCTAATGAAGTCCGGGGGAACTGTATCGAAGTGGTCAATTGTAGCGAAGTGGATGGCCGGTAGCATCCGAAGGGACGCGGTAGGTGCCGGCGTGTGTGTGCTCGACATTTTATGTATTGGGGCGCAAGCTCGCGGGGGTGTTTATGGGTTTATTATACGAGCCATAGTCGTCGGCCGTCGTTCGGCCGCGTGCGCGCGCACACACACGACGGGAAGGAGCGTGCAAAAGGCCAGAAGAACGCAGCCTATCCGCCGCCAGCTCGGCCTACTCGCTCCCGCTTGGTTACGCTCGTCTATAACACGCGCGGGACCATAAAAAATATCCACAGAGTGAAAATAAATCTAGCCGCCCGCGGTCCGCGCCGCCCCTAACGCACGGTAATAGAAACGAATGCCCGTGTCCGGAGAGGGAATGTAAAAAGAGAGCGGAGAGCGATGAGGAATTCCGGCTAAGTACGACGCCGATTCGCAAGGGAGTTCGTTCTTCGATAAGTACTTTCATTTAATAAGTACTTTATTCTTTGGAGTAACGACGCGAGGATGGGGTGCAGATGAAATTCATTATGCATCGACTGTAATACGCAGCAGGGTACACTGTAAATAAACTTGGTAAGAAGTTTTTAAAGCTTGAAATGGTGGAAGTGAATTTTTGTAAAATGTTTGAATATTTGGTCACTTTCAGAATTTGATTTTGGTTTACTTTTATTTCATGGAAAGTTTGTTTAATAATACTTTTTTTAAAAAAAGTTAGTCCTCAAGATGCTTAAAAATAATACAAATGCTAAAAGCTAGCAGTAAAGATATTTACAATTGTTTAAACTTTTACTGACTTTGAAATTAATAAAAGCCAAAAGCGCACATGAAGTACTATTTTTTAATAAGACAGATCCTTGCTTGATCAGTAGTTGCATATAAAGTATAAATATTTTTGAGGAAATTGCTGAAATTCCTCAAGTTGGATAAGAATTTTCCAATCAAGAAAGAGTATAAGCGATATTCGATAGAGATTTAGCGAATCCGATAAAGTATACAGTTTTTCCTTTTGTCTGCCGGGGAGATATCCGTGGAAGGAAAACGTTATTGAGTGCTGCTTGTTGACGGAACGAAGGAAAGAAGGGAACGAGGAATCACAAGCGCCGAGCGAGACGGAGCGAAAAAGAAGAGAGAAATCGAGCAAAGAGGGTCGGCGGCGGAGTACCACGGGGAAAACCGAGAGAGAGAGAGAGGAGCAAAAGCGAGCGAGAGAGGCTCCTCGTTCTCTCGCACAGGAGCTCCGAGTTCATTGCGCGAGTCATCAGTATCCATAAGCGATGAGTTACCCCCGCGCGCCCTCCTCCCTCACCCTCTCGAGCCGCTCTCTTACTGCAGAGATGCCAGCTATATATACGGCCACGTAACGCGGCGCTGGAGCAAAAGCGAGGCAAAGAGGTTAGCTATAGAGCCGACTTTGGCCAAGTAGATAGAGAGGGAATACGGCTGGGTGGGCACCTGGTTTCGTTGTTCGCCGCTTGGCGCACACACCCTTTCCTCCGCGCCCAAGGAGGAGGAGGAGGAGGTGGCCGGGTAAAGGACGACGAGAGGGCGGATAGCGCGCATAGCACTAAAGAAGGGAAGGAGCCAGCGCCAGCCTGATTTTCTTAGGTCAACGTATAATGAAGTCTTGGACTATAGGGTTGCCAGCTCTAGCTCTCGCGCACCTATACAGCCCGCCGCTACCCCTTCCCGTCCCGACCTCCTCCTCCCCCACCTCCTCCCGGGGAGCCCCCGCGCCAGACCAATCCCCGATCTTGGCCGCCTAGACGAGGACCAACCGCGACTCGCCGGGAAGGAGTGCACCGGAGAGCCTGCAACCCCGGAATTTTTCCTCCTTCCTTCGCGCCGGGAGCCCGCCCGGGTACCAGCAATCCCTGCCGGCGCCGGTGCTGCTTCTTAGCTGCCGCGGTTAGCCGCCGACCCGCCGGATTTAATAAAGCCCGGACCCCTTTCGCCAATTTTCAAATTCAATTAAGACTGCCTTCAATACTCCGCTTCGTTCATTAAGCGAAAAGTCTTTCGTCTTTTGTTATTTACTCTGTCTCTGCCCCGTAGACGCGGTGCCCGCCGCGCATTTAGAGCGGAATATATTGTTATGGCGCCGAAATTTCATTTCCTCTTCCGTTTCCAGAGATTCGACGAAATTTACGGGGAGGCGCGATTGCTTCCACCTCGTGCAATTAGTGCAGCCGCCTTAAGCTTTCGGCTCCTGGGAAACGGCAGCGAAATTCCGAGAAAAAACACCGTCTCCCAGTCGCGTTGCGTAAGCTCCTCATCGAAAGGACGTAAATAGCCGGTATATATTTCGGAAGCACGTGATGTCATTGCAAAAGTTGAGAATCGAGAGAGCTGTTTCTGCTTTCCTCGGAGCGCCGCGCGGCGAAAGCAAGAAAAATGAAGCGAAGATGGAAGAAAAAGGGGGCCGCGCGCGGAGGGGGAGGAATCAACGATCGGCAATACAGCCGAGGCCGTTTAGATTCGACAAGGGCAGCGAGAGAGAGACAGCCGCGACTGGCCACATTCCGGCTCGTAATCCGGTATGATTTTCTCGTTATGCCTCGTCGAGCTTTCGAGTCGCGTAGACAGCCAAAGGACATACTTATTGCTCGGACCATCGAAGCGCACACAGGAAGCGAGCGGTGGCCGCGGCGAAAAAAGCAGCGGCAGCCTCGGAAATAAAAGCGAAAAAGGGAGGGAGAGAGAGAGAAGACTGACCGAGCGAAAAGCGATGTTCCCCGGGAGAAGCCGAGAGGCAACGGGGCGTGATGGAAAAATTGCCTCGATGTAAAAACATGAGGATCGGCTCCTTCTTCTCGGGCCGCCGCCGCCGCCCACCGCCGCGCATCTCGGGCGTCCACACTCAATAAAAGAGCGGAGCCCAGCCAGATACGCGATCTCTCCTACGCGCCTAGAGAGGAGAGCTCGATGCCCGACTCTTCCCATTCCATCCCTCTTCGCCGCGGCCGCTGCCGCCGCCGCCACCGCCTCCAGCCGAATGGGGGAAACGGTCAGATATTGGCGGTGGCCAGTACCTGGCAGCCGCGCGGAACCAACTTCCAGTGCGCCGGGCAATAATAAAAAATATACGATCCGGGAGGGCTGGGCGCTGCTGCCGGAGACGCGACCGGCCGTAATACTCGCTCGAGAGCGGCGCTGTCGGCTCCTTCGAATTATACTTCGAGACCGGCTCTAAGTGATCGCATTTCCACATAGACGAGCTGCCCCGATACGATATGAAAGACTGCCTCGACGGGGGTGGCCGCCAGCCGCTCTCCCGCTCGGTCCGGCAAAGAGAAACACGGCCGAGAGAGGGAAAAAGGATGCGCGATGAGAGAGAGAGCGCCGGCTCTCGTCTTCGGGGGGTATTATCGGGATATTTTCGGAGCCTTTACGATCTCTGCTTTATCCGGGGCTCCGCGCAGATGGGAACGCATAATAAAAAAAGAGCCGAGCTCAAGGAAAAGAAGAAGAAGAAGCCAAGCTGGCCCCCGGCTTTATGATTTCGATTCACCGCGGCCGAGCGGAGACGCCGATGTAGACGTAACGCTTTCCCGGTTCTCTCTCCCTTTTTCCCGGAATCTTAATTCGCACTGTGGGAAGGGAGCTTTTCACGCGTAACAATGTCGCATAACAAACATCATCGTCACTTGGAGAAAATCTCAGGGGGCCGAGGGAGAATAATAACGGAGAAGAGCCCGATTCAGACCACAATTTTAGCTTTTTTTTCCATTTGCATATGTGTGTAGGTATCGTCTTATTGTCACTTCTCTTCAATAAGATCAACGGCTTTACGGGCAACTGTTAAAATTAAAACTTTTTTGTTTATAATAAATACATTAACTTTTAATTACTTTAATCCTTAGACTCTTGGGACTCTTGTTCTCTAATTAGGACACAATCATAGTCTAATACTGGCGAGTCAGTTCATGACGTCTATAGCCATGATGCAGGTCTGCTATAATATAGTATTAATGTTAAAATTTTTTAAATTTTCAAAAAAAAAACCCCTTTATGTGGATATATTATTATTGATAGCATTTCTTGGATATATTAAAAAATAAAACCAGTAGCTTTATTTTCTTTAATCCAGGTCCTTTGACCAGAAGGTCTCTGGTTCGATCCCGGTCTCCAGCAAAAACTGACATTGGGGCATTACTGTATTTATTTACAAGTGTCTAATAACATCAAAGCTCAGGTGGTTCGGAAGTCACCTTTATAAGCCGTCTGTCCCATCGCGATTTGGCCGCAAGGTAGCGTAAAAGTCGACGTTAAATAAGATAAAAAAAATATCAGTTATTTTCCTTCTCCAGTATCAAGGTCCCCTTAAAGGGGGAAAGCTGCGATAATTTGTGCATTAAAAGTAATGAATTAAAATGATGACGTCTACAAACCTACGTTTATATGCTGGTTTCCCGAAAAACATTTATATTTATAAAGTTCGTTGCTCAAGTAGCAGAGAAACTATATATTATTATCGAAAATACAGTTTATTTTTATTACAAGTTATCAGTATTTACATCCTCATACGAACATTCAAAAATGCATATTTAAAATAATTCTAGTTCTAAAACCCCAACTCCACTACTGTAAACCTGGGTACTTTTTAAATAATTATAATTTTTCAAAGTAACAAACGATTCTTCAAAACAAATATTATTTCAATAGCCAAACTTCAAATTGGACATTATATTATTTGCAATTATACTTGCACAGTATGTATCTCAGAATCTCACAGTTACTTATTATTTATTACTTTCGGTATGATTTATTTCATTTTAAACATTTTAACACTTGTTAAATTTAATAAATGTTATGCGTTATTTGCAAATGACAAATTTCTTCAAATGAAACTTCCATCGAGTGAAAGATTTTATGAAAACTAAGAGTAAATGTGTTGCATTATTTCTACAATAAGCAACTCGATTCATACATCTTCGTTTCATTGATCACAAAGCAATACATCAGCCCGCATCCCAAGAAAATAATCGTGCAAAATCTATCTGGCCAGATTTGGTATATAAATGGCGGCATTCTTCTCGCGCCGAGACCAGCAGTAGTTTAGGTCTCGGCCCCCGAAGAAAGGTGATCCATTCGTCATAACATAAAAATGGATGTGACAGCCTTATCTGCGGCCATTTCCTGCAGTCGGGGCCGCGGCGAGAGCTCACTTGTCACTATACCGGAGGTAATGATCATTACCGAGCTCGGCTCTCTCCTCTCTCTCTCTCTCTCTCCCCTTCGCCCCCGCGCGCCAAGTAGAGAGAGGCGAGATACGGACCGACCAGCAGCCGTGCCGCAAAAGAAACCCGGGCGCAGGGAAAAAAAAGCACACGGAGAGACAGAGAGAGAGAAAAGTAGGAAATGAAGGAAAAAAGAGAGGAAAGAAATAGCGAGAGGTGGGATTCAATGATATAGAAGCCGGTATATAGAACTTCCCCTTCTGTCGTATATAGTCTCTCGTTCTCGCGCCCGCACCTCTCTCTCTCTCTCTCTCTCTGCCAGGGGTTGCCGCTCTCCGCTCGCGAGGACAGGCAAGATGGCCGCTGCTATATAAGAGAGAAGGACTTTTCTCTTTTCTTTTTCTCCCTGAGCCGCTGCCGCCTCCTCCTCGGGTTTATGTGTCGTAATAAATGGTAATTTAAAACAGCGAGAACTAACAATTTCTTTCTTTATTTCTCTTTCCCTCGCGCCTCGGCCCACGCGCCAGAAAGAGAGAGAGAGAGAGAGAGAGAGAGAGAGATTCAGCGCTTCTCTCCCTTCCCTCTCTTCCTTCTTCTTCTTCTCTCCCTGTGTACCGGAGAGAGTCCATCGTACGTGTGCCAGAGCCTCTTATGATGAACGTCGCCCAGACTAGAGGCGCGCGGACTTATTTACACGGCGCGCGTTCGAAGGCAGGAATACTCGAAACTTCTGCGAGGGGGGGGGGGGGGCGAGAAGGGCACTGAGGGGATTTAGTTTTCATTTTCCTACGTGTATATTCTTTTCGCGGATGAGGAGGGTAAGCCGGCCGGAGATCCACCGCGCGGAACTGGGGAATATAAGGCGAGATTTGGGTGGGTTATTATTCTTAAAAATTGACGGATATATCCGTCGCTCGATGATTGCGCCTGATTCGAAAGCAGTGAAAAATTTAGCGGGAAGAGAGGCGAGGAAGAGGAGCAGCCCCCCGCGCGCTGCCGCGGATTTTACTTACGACATTGCGCAATACGTCGGTGCGTATACGTAAGAGGTAGAGGAAACGGTGCGAAGTGGTAGGAAAAAAAGGCGAGAATAAGAGGAAACGGAGCGGGGGGGGGGGCGGGCCTTATATAAAGAGATATGTGCCTCGGAATAGCATTACCATTAGGAGATATAGTTTAGCGGAGGCGCGCGTACCAGATGAAATGAGATACTGCGGCTGAATCATGCATGAGCGAAGGTATAGGCACCTCCTCGTGCCTTGGTCGAGCTTAGGAGCAGCAGCCCTTCCCCCCCTTTCGGGCGCTCCTTCTTTTGCGGCGGCGGCGGCGACGGCGCTGGAACCCTCCGCCGAGGAAAGTGAATATGCTACAATATTCAAATGGCGCCGAGCCCGCGACACTTTATTAAACGACTTATTTGCATGGCACGTAGAGACCTCCGCCGAGAGAGAAAGAGAGAGAGAAAGAGATGCGCGCTAACGATAGCCCGGCCAATGAAGGGAGAAATTGCCAGAAATATGGGTAATCGCTCCTTTTTTCGCCTTCCCTCCGCTTCTCTCGCGGAGGTCATAAATTTTAATCGGCCCGGGATGGAAGACGCGCGCCGCGGCATTGTCGAGGCTGCTTGTTACGAGGGCGCCGGGGCTTGTTTATTATTGACACGAGCTGCTTACGATAAAATCTGCCGTTGTACGTAAATTAGGCTCCTCTTGAATCTAATTAGCTTCGGTGTATGTATATGCGGAGATAGAGAGAGAGAGAGAGGTTGCACTCGTGCGCGCTTAACAAACAGCTTCATTCGCGGGGGCTTACATTGTACGCCGCTGCCGCCGCACTCTGCCGTAACACAGTGATAATTTCGAATTAATTTTTGCTAATTTCCCAGGCGGACAGTAAATATTTGCCCGCCGATGCGTGAATATCAAGCTTAATATTCGCTTTGCGCTTTTGCCCGGCGATCGCGAGGGCGCGCCTTGCACTACTTTCGCGGCGGTGGGCGTGTTTATCAGCTTCGCCATTGATATATCCCGCGTTCATTTGGCTTTGAAATCTGCGTAGCGACGCTGCGTACACATCGGGAGCTCTTTAAAAATGAAATATAGCCCCCCAGTTAAAAGGTCGTCAGAGGCCGCGCTGAAAAAAAGTCATTGAAATAGCGCCTCTCGATATCGAGCTCCCTCGCTCGTCCTCGATGCGCACATTGCGCTCTCGCGCAAGGTACCGGCGCCGGCGGTATGCTAATTTGTCTTTTTAATCTTGCGCAGCTGATGTCGCGGCTGCTTTCAAGACGAGCTTCATTTTTCTACTTTCAATAACCCGAACTAATTTGCGCTCTATCTAATAGCTTTTCTCATCGCGCGCAATCTGAATACATACATATTTTAAGATTTAATAATACCCGAGCTTTGGACGAAATTACTGCCCCCTCGTCCGCCATCGCGGCGGTTGTTACTTTATATTAACCTATCGGAAGAGCCTTAATGGAGACTTTAGCGGTACGACGACTCGTTTTCTTTCTCCCGGGGAATCGCGCAGACGACACCCAAGAAAGGCGGGAACATATAAATATAGAAAACATATCACGGAAAGCATAACGCATGCACATATCGAACGACCTTATTCTCCAAAGTATACAAGACGATTCCAGAGATACATCGCAATAGAAAGTTCGATCATGACACCGCGCTCTCTCGGTTTTTTGCCTCAAATCTTAAAATATACGATCGGGGGGGAAACAGCGCTCTCGCTCTCCGCTCGTCGTTCGCCAGCGTTTCTATACGATATACACAAAGCTGAAAATCGCGAGCGCTTTCTCGCGCGGGAGAGCGAAAAATGCTCGACACGCGTCGCCGCCGCCGCCGCCGCCGCCGCCGTCGTCGGCACTCGAGAAAAATCTTTAATGGCAAAAGGAAGAAGAGAAGAAGAAGCCCGGCGTCTTCCTCGGCCGGGGAGGGAAAAGGGGTAAAACGGCCTATGCGGACTCCGCGGTGATTCGAAGCTGTCCCCTCCCCTCCCTCCGAGACGGAGAGGCCCGACGCGCTGGTGGGAGCACTTATGCATTTATGCATTCCTATTTCCGCGCTAAGAAGTCCTCGTGTCCTCCTCTATTCGTCGTCGTCGCCGCGGCAAAGCCTTCTTGCAGCCCCGCGAAAGAGAGAGAGAGCGGAGGCGGGGAGCAAAGTTGCTCCGGAATAATAATACACTCGACTAGCGGCGCTCGGCGAAGGGAAAAAATCTGAATACATGAAACGTAACGACGTCGGGCCGCCCGGTGGGGGTAAGCGGCTTCGCTCGCAAGCGCGACGGCGCCTCCTCGCAGCATCCTCGCCACCGGGTGCCGCTGCTCCCGCGACGCGAGTGCGCTCGCGCGGCAAAGTGACCGCCGCGCGATATTTAACGATGCTTATGCGCGGGGCGCCCCGCTCTCGCCCTTCGGGAGATCGGATCGGCCGCGAAAGGAGCGATCTGCGGCGGCAGCGGCGAAAATTTGAAAAGCAGAAAGGAAGGAAGGCAGGAAGGAAGGAAAGGAAGGAAATGGATGGAAGGCTGCCTCTGGAGAAGGGCGCCGCCGCCGTCGGCTTCGGATCCCGGTGCGGTGGCTCCGCCTATCAGGCTCGCCGCCGTTGCCGCCGACGCCGCCGCCGCCGCCTCGCGGTGGTGAATACATTTAGCCTGGTTAGTTTACAAATGAATACAGCGATTGAGGCAACTTATAATATCAATGTACCTCTAGGCATCTCGCTCGCTCCCCCGTTCTGCGGGGGTCGGCTCTCTCTCTCTCTCTCGCTCGCTCCCTCCGCGGCGCCGAGAGCGAGAGCCGAGGCGCTCGGCGCTTCCATACAGAATGGCCATATTAACTTGATAATTAGCTCGGTTATACGACTTGCAGATGAGGAAAGACTCGGGACGGACGTCGGCTACCCCTACCCGGGGTGTAGAGCTCTCTCTCCCGTTGCCTTCTCACTCTCTCGCTCGCCTTCGGCTGCTCCTCGCCGCCGCTCTCTCTATTCTCCTCTCTCGGCCCCCGGGAGCGGCCTCCGCCGTCGCCGTCGCCTCCGGTATACGCGGGCACCCTTAGCACGCGGCTCTCTCCCTTTGGTATTCCGAGGCCGCCCGTCCGTCCGCCAGGATCCATCCGGAAACGGTTATCGCCCGGCGCTCTCTCGCCGCCTCGGCCAACTTACCATTTTAAATTCGCGCGCGCCTAAGACTCCTGCCCGGCTGCCTGCCACCGCCTGCCGCCTGCGATCATTCCGATCCCGGCTGCGCCCCGGCGAGGACGAGCCTCCACGTGCGAGCGGCTCCACGTGCCAGGTGAGCCTTACTTCTTCTCTATCTCACACCCACACCACACACACACACGCATCTCCCCCAGTGAATCGTGCGCGCAGTGTCAGTTTGAAAAGTGCACCGAGTAGGTGGCGCTCGCCCAGCTTCCCAGGGGGAAGAAAAAGACGGCGGCGGCGAGGAGTCGCGAAGGCCAGCTGAGGCTACGCACCGCGAATACCAAAGAAGACGCATACCAGGAGATGACTGGCATTGAAAAGCGCGCGCTCTCTCTCTCTCTCTCTCTCCTCTCCTCTCTCTCTCGCCGTCCCGAAGGCTCGCTCTTTCTGCCTTCGACCGCACCCGCGCCAGCTTCTTTTGTATGACCGGAATACAGAAGATGGCGGCCATCTTTCGGAGCCTACCCCCTCCCCTCACCCCACCCCTAAAGTGTATCCGGCGAGTGTGCATACAGGCAATCGTACCGAGCCTCACCTGCGCGATTACTCGCTCGGTCTTCTTGCGCGCGAAGGCGATCCGACTCGATTTCGATGTAACGGCGCTGCCAATCGCCCAAACTTATATGCACCGCTCGGCTCGGAGGAGCTAATACGGAGGTTCCGTTTTCGGAGGTTTCGGCTCACGTTTTCGACCGACGATACCACACGCCGATGAATACCAAAGCAGCTCTTTGTGTCCGAGGCAGCTTTTTTCAAATTCGAACGGACGAAGGCGGAAGTTCGAAAACTTTTTTACGTCCCCGTTTTGAATTTCGCAGATGCGATGCCGACCGCGCGGCTTTTAACGGGAAATTTCGGCGCGAAGCCGGCCAAAACTGCCGACGAATAGTAAATCGCGCGAGTCGTTAAGCGGGGAATGGACGTAATTACACGTGCGTTTTCATCAGGAAGTTTTCGCGGAGGAAGACGAGTTATGAGAAGCCACGTAGGAGCACGCGCTAGACTGAAAGCTGCGTCCGGCGGCTACGTGCCGTCACGTATGTAGGCACGCGTGCGCTCCCGAAGCAGCGAGTTTCACTCAAATAAAATCGCCTCTGTTACTAACTTGAAAAAGAAAAGGAAAAAAGCACTGGCGCGAGCCCGCGCGCCGGCCATCGTGGGAGTACACCGGGTGGTTGACCGCGGAGAGCTTCTGGCCGGCGACTAGGTTAAGCCATTAGCATTTACGAGACGTTAAATTTATGTTCGAAATACATCGGGCCTCTAAAAGTACGGAATGCCGGAGTGGATCCGCGAGAGACTCGCTCTTTCCAGGGGACAGGAATGAATTTGAAAATTCGTAATAAACTTGGCGGTAGCCCGAGTACTAACTGTACGCCGAGTGAATTACACCGCGGACGGCATGACGTTTCGCGCGTTTGAGAAGAGATTCCAAGCCGCAGGCTAGGAAAAATTATTTGCTTTATCTAATTTAATAAAGTTACAGAACGCGAGGGGTAATTCAATTTCCAGGCACAAGGCTAATTATTTCGCGTGCGGGCTTTCTACGAGACACTCGGCCCCTATTTAATATTTCACTTGTCCGAGCAATGAAATTACACCCGTATCCGCGGACGAGCAAAGAAGAGCGCCGGGTTTTCTCGCCCCGAGCGAAGTATTGCCCAGAGAACCCGTCGATATACGGGTGAATCGAGCTCTCGCGCGCCATTTGCATAAAAATTGTCGACGCTCGGGAAAACAGTATCGCGAACGCGGAAGTAGCCGCCAGCCTGCGGCCCGGGCAGCGGTGCGCTGAAAGTGATTTAAGAACCTTTTCACACGGTCATTCATAACTGATTTATCGGCGACGGGTCTCCGCCGGCCAGTCGCGGTCGATTATTCTTTCGTCAGCTGGTGCTCCGCGAAGGTATAGCGGCTCTCGCGTATGTACGCACAGTCAATTAAGCGAGCGTGGCAGGCGTTACTGTAACACCTGTCCGAGCGGCGTGGGTGCCCCCTCCGCGTGCCTCGGAAGTAATGTATGCACCCCTTGGCGAAGCTCCGAGCGGCTTTTATATAAAGTAAAGTCGAAGCGGGGCCACCTGAAGCTGCCGCCGGCGGGGACCAGCCGGGGCCGGCTGCTCGTTTCGTTTCTCGCTCCGCGCGTATCGGTGGAAGAGGCCGTAATAGAAGTTTAATGGGCCACCGCGAGTTTAATTCGACTTTGCGCGCAGCCGCGCGCGGCGGAGATTATTGAACAAGTGCCA
>JAWWEM010000010.1:25161778-25172138 GCA_035582935.1 Ormyrus thymus
AAGTTTAATGGGCCACCGCGAGTTTAATTCGACTTTGCGCGCAGCCGCGCGCGGCGGAGATTATTGAACAAGTGCCATTCTTTCTGCTTCGAGCGGTAGCCTTAATGAGCGCGATCAGTCATTCTGGAAAACAATGCATCATGCCTGGATGACTGGGTTGGACGTGCTGGCCGCGCCGCGCCTTTCGTACACGGAAAAAAGAAGTTTGTCTTTGAGGGCCCTGCCGGAGTCCCGACTGCGCGATTTCGATCGGGCTTATTTTCTCGCTTGGCGCTAACAAATAATTGCTTAGTTTATAACAGTTGAGCAGTTTTTTTTTTCGAATCGTTACTCAGCATAATTACGTTAAGCCCTGCACATCGCTGCATTTTTTGTCTTCCGATGATGCAGCTTTACAGAGTTCGATCGCGAAAGACGCGCCTAAAAAGTTATTATTCGTCTAAAAACAGCACTTGGTCGTAAAAAGTAGTCGCGCGTGAAAAAGCAGCTCGACAGCTTTAATCGGCAAGAAAAATTACATAATAACGACCGCAGATGTCATCTCGAAAATGACTCTGTTTTTAGAGCTCGGAAAAAATTAATTAAGATACAATCCACTGGCCGGCGATCGAAGCTCTCCGTTCGAGTATCGCGTCGATTGCGCCATCAGAAATTTCCGAGCGCGCGGCCGGCTCGTTAACGCAAAGGAGCACCGCGCCGAGCCGAGTTGGCGAAACAATTGAACGTTCTCTCCTCCCCTCGCAACAGCCGCGGCGCGCAAAATCGAACGAAACGCGCAATGTTTAGGCAGTCGAAAGGAGGAAGGACCTCGCAAGAGTTTCTCTACGTCGCATCGTGTAACTAACTGCCGCGAGTCAGGCTAAAGCGTAGTTATTACAGCGCGGCGGTGGCGTCGGCGGCGCGGTGCGCCGTGATTATTTTCATTATGGAAGAGACGGAGGAGAGATCGTTATCAGCCGCTTCCCAATGTAATCCAGGCGGGTACGAGCCTCGTCTTAGATTTCATGTTTTTTCTTAATGATTCGAGCAATTAGCCACGCTGAGTGCTCTGACTTCTTGTTCCGATCCCCCTCCCTCTTCCTTGCTTTATTGTATTGCTAAGGCTTGGCAATCTACGACCGGCTACTTATATTTACGCAGGAGACTCGGCTTGATAACAGACTCTCCGGCACGGCGGAGGAGAAAAAAAAATTATAGCTCGAGCTCGATTATGTGAGGATCGGGATTTTTCGTAAGCGCGACGATTCGAGCGACGGAACGCGCTCGAGAAATACGCTCGAAAATTGATTGCCGGGGCTTATTGGTTTAAATACTTCTCGGAGTGCATGATGCAAGTCGCGGAGTTAATCTGATATTCATGGATTAGGTGAATAGAGGTGGAGTCAACATTTGCTATTCAAATTTTTTTTAGCGCGCGGATAAGTTTTATGATGCGAGAAATGGCTCTGCTTACTTTTGATTTTATCAATTCATGCATAAACATGCAAGAGGTATATAACATTTAGAGTGAAACGTGTAAATTGCTTAATTTGTGAAAATTTTCTATAACCGATACCGCGTAACCTCCTTGCATTTTTTATACATTAAATTGCAGGAAATTTTTTTGTTTTAATCGCCGACACTTCGCGCGCCTGACATAATATTCAGAAAATTATAGGCATTATATTTTATAAAAGAAGATAAAGGTAAATATCGCCGGGTATTAACCGCAATAAAGCTTTTCGCTATTGCCACTTGAAAATTAGAATCATAATGCAGGAGGCTTATTGAATACAGACCAACGCACCAGGATGAATACGAAGCCGGGAAAATCTCGAGCAATCATTATTCAAAACTCTAAGATACGGGAATAATCCGCCGTCAACTTTAAACCGATAAAAGCATTCTCGCGAAAGTTCCTTTCCAAATCCCCAAGTAAGGGATAAAATTCAAGTTTTTAATGCGAACGAAATCAACGGAAAAAAAAGAAGCCGTCTGCAGGCGTAATGACTTTCCGAGTTCTCGCATTGTTATGTTAAGGCCTCGCGTCGGTAAAAGTGTAACAATCGCCGCGGATGCACAATGCTGCGTATTTTTTCGTTAGCCTACCCAGACCTGGGCATAAAGCCATTCAGAAGAAAGCTTTTATCCCCAAATACATCTGAAGAGTAAAATCTAATTAACTCTATAGAGACTAAGAAATAGAAATAAAACAATGAGGAAAACGAAGAAATAGATTTTTTGTAAATATAAGGCCAAGATAATAAGTCATCACGGTGATTAAGTTCCTGTTCGAGCGTTTTATCAGCGATCTCTCAGAAGCACAAAGTCTTATTAAACAAGCAAGAAAAGCTGACCGTCTCATCGAAGAAAAGTAATCCCCCTCGTGCATTATCGCATAACATCGGACTCGGCGCCGCTCTGTCCGGTCTTACGTGCACTCGCTGCCTAGACCGTCAGCAGGAAGTCTTGCAGCCAGTCCCCCCCCCTCTCTCCCTCTCTCCTCAACGTGCTCAGAGCCGTGAATTCGCGCAAACAAAGATTTACGCCGATAGACGGAGACGTCTCTCGGCGCAAAAGCTCTCCGACCGAGCGTCCCTTCCTCCCGGGGCGGCACATCGCGCGGGCCGCGATTTTCGCGGCGGAGAGCCGGCAGATTAATGGCCCCGCCTTGGCAGCAGTCAGAAAGTATGCGCCCGCCGGGAAAAAAGCGGATAGACGCGGGCATACACGGAGGAGGCAACTTGTCGTTCGCTCGCTCAAATAATATTTTATTGCGCGCGCACACACATACGCGCCTGCAAAGCCGCTGCGCGGGACGATTTATACCTTCCTGGCTGAATTATCAGTGCTTGACAAATGCCGAAGCGATAGCGCAAGCCTCTTGTTGTTTTCTTTCCTTCTGCTTTGGCTGCCTGTTTCTTTTATTGCTTTGCCTTTAAAATAGGAGCCGATGATAATGCACGGATGCGCCGCCGCGCGGCTAACTTTTCCGCTCTTTGCTGCGGCTTGGCCGCGAGCCCGCGCGCTTATTATTTATACACTCGAATGTCGCGTGCGCACGTCGACTTTAAATTCGCGAATCGAGCGGAGTAAGTCCCCGCGATTAAATCCGTTCGGTCGTTCCTGCGAGGCGCCGGAGGAGGCAAAACAATCCGCTGGATGAGCCCCTTAATTCAATAAATAGCCCGGCCGACTCCGGAGAGTTTTTCTCTGCATAAAGTAGAGAGGAGCGCGTATACATCCCGGCGAAACAAATCTGTCCCCACTAGAAAGTACAAGCCCATTTCAATTTAGCGCAATATTATGCGGGAGAACATTTAAATGTCGCGGGCGTAAATCCACGTCGGGCGGCCCCCCTCCCCGCCCCGTTACGTAAGTGAGTTTAGGCGGTAAATGCAGTCCAAGCGATATTAACGGCCGGACGGGGGCAGAAAAAGGAAAGAGTAGAAGAGAGGAAAAAAAGATTGCCGGGGGAGGCGGCTCGGCCTCCCTGTAGTTTCGGCCTGTTTCGTATTCATTCTTACGGACGGAGTAGGATGTATCCCTCTGTGTTGGTACGCGCGACTCCGAACCTCTCTCTCTCTCCCGCTTGTGAATATGCAAATGTAATTGATATTACTTTTTAAATATTCCCCACTCTCTTTATCGGTCGGCGCTTCGCTTTCGTATTTTTAGCCGACGGCACGCGCGCCCCGCCGTCGACGACGACGACAACGCCAGAGAGAGAGGAGTTTTATACGCTTTGCGAAACGGTAAACCGTCTGTTGTTGGTTTGCCCGGTAGCGAGAAAGCGCGACTTTATATACGGGCGCGAGAGCGCCTTTTACCAGCGCGTCCGCCACCCCTTTTTCGGCCTCCCCGTGTAATACAAAGAGAGAAGCGGGGAGGAGAGGGAGAGAGAGAGGGAGAGAGAGCCACCCCCGTGAGGAAAGCTAATTAATAGGCTCGACAAAGGCCGCGCGCGGAGAAACTACTCCCGGAGATCTTGCCTGAGATAAATCGGGCAGCGGCGACTCTGTGGTTGTTACAAGTGGCCCGTAACGAATTACCGTGTCATTAAGGTCGACACGCTCTTTTTCTTGTGCCGCGCCGACGTCTCCTCCTCCCGAGCCGAGCAGCCGAGCCGATCGACCAACCACCGGGCCGAGCTGTTTTATATACCGGTCAGGGTAGCGCAGCCGCGGCTCGCTATGGTCCGGTGTCTTTTTACCTACTTAGAACTGGTTCGCGTAGTCTCTTTTTTTCACCTCTCGCCCCGCGCGCTTTTTGCGCCCGGCGCCTCCGAGCTGGAGCTATCCCCGGACGCGCCGTCGCGGGTGGAAATAAATTCCGCAGATTTATAAATCCGGCGGACCGCTGGCACTCGACAAAAGATTTAATAAGCGGAGGCGGAAAATAAGTAATTAAATGATTCGCGTACACGGGGCACAATTAGAAGCAGAGGCCTCCATTAGCATACATCCGAGACAAAGTAGGGAGGCCACGCACACGTGCGTGCGCACTTTCTCATGAAGGAATGAGCGCCTAGCCGCCGCTGCTGCTCCGGGGGAGAGAAATAAAAATCGCAGCCGGCCATATTTTTTCAGCCCGCTAATCTAAACATCGTCGTTGTTAATAACGAGAGAGAGAGAGAGAGAGAGAGAGAGGTTGGAGGGCATTAATGCCGAGCGGCTAAGCGACACACGCGGCGCGCCGACTGGCTGCGCCGCAGTGCGTGTAGGAGTTGCGTGCCGAAGATAATTAGCGGAGCTCCTCGGGCCGTGATGGTGTACATAAAGGCACTCGCACGTACGTACGCCGCGAATGCGATGGCGGCTGCGGAGGGAGGGAGGGAGAGAGATTTGAGGTATTCGCCCGACGCCATAGGCCGCCGTCTCCCCGTGTCTGTGTGCTCCAGCTCGTCACACCGCTGGTTTCAACGCCAATTAAACACCCGCTTGTCAAGGAGACGACGGGCCCTGCCCCCCCGGCCCGTAGCACGCGATAGCCGCGCGATGCCGTTATTATTGCGCCGTGTCATTGCCACCCACATCATATTATCCGGCCGCCGCCGCCATTTTTGCCCGTTCCAGGCTATGGCGCTGCCCGGCCAATCTTACGGAGATCTGATTTTTACGCTCCTTAATTCTCGGCCGGGGCAGCGCCTTGTACGCGCCGAGGACAGCCGATTATTATACCCTCCCCCCGGCCGGCATGGACACTCGCGGCTAAATCAGCGATGGGCGGACTCATTTACGAGCCGTCATTTTTCCCTCGCCTCGACGCCCCGGCGAACAATGCTCCTCTTTTTCCTGCACAGTGCCGCGCTAATTAGAGCCGCGCGGCGAGCTTCTTCGCGCGCTGCCGCCAGCTTTTTTTCGCCGTTAGGCAAAGCTCTTTTTCCGTTGCGTTTAACGAGCGATGGAAAGTTTGAGCGCGGCAAAGCTGCGGAATTCGCGAGGAAAGGCTCGAGGAGCGCGCGTACGAGCGGTCGTATCGGGGCACATAAATTAGCCGTCAGCCCGTCCGCTTGCTTTTCCTCGATAGATTTTCCTCGTTCGGCTCGTCAGCGTATTTACATGACAGCGTCGCCGAGCGAGGAGAAAAATGTCCAGGCAAATGGGTCACTGCGAAATCACAATGGCCTGACGGCTGAACCGACTGACCACCTCTTTTGATAAAAATATCATACGCGGCCTTTTGCGAGAAGTATGTAAATTATCCGAGTTCCAATAGAGTAATGCCTTGCGTAATAAATAAAACAAACTTTCGAGTCGTTGTTGTGAGCGCGCCGTTATTTTATAAATTCGTTGGGGATATTAGCAGCTTTTATTTCAGCCTGATTTTTTAGCGTCGGCTTTTTGTAAAAGAGTTTTCTTGCCGAAGCAGACAATAGCGGCGACCTAAAAAGCAGAATCATACTCACGATTATTACGAAAGAGCTCAGTTTCACTCGGTAACCTTGAAAACAATGGGCTTAAAATTCACGAAAAGCCCGACAGCCAAAAGATTTATGACATCCCAGTCTGCTCTAATTGGAACGTCAAAACAAAAAGAGTTTCGACTACCCCGTCCCATTGTTCGCGCGAGTCGATCTATTTTCCGACTAGTTAAATCGGCGCTCCTCGCCGCAATCTCTCAAAGAGCCTCATGTGTCGAGGTTGAAAAAGAGCCCCGGGAGAAATTATTAATCCAACGCCCACTTCGCGCAGGTTTAATCGGCCGTTAAACGGGCCGGCGCAACGTGACGACGGCGCAATTTGGCGTATAAAGGCGCGGGAGAAAAGAAATCGATGCGCTACTTTGGCCGAGGACGGCGACATCTCAATAAATTAGCCTTAAGCTGCGGATAGGGTCGACCCTTTTTTCCAGCGGCGAACCCCACGCAGCAGCAGCAGCGACGGCGGCGGCAGCGGACAATCAGCCCCCCGTCGAGCCGATTGAAGCGGAGCCACCGGGGGATCCCCCGGATAGTTTTAATCATTTTTAGCCAGGCACCTTCCTCTCCGTGCACCTCCGCAGCAGCGCCAGCAGCACGTGTGTTATTCGCACAATCGAGCCGCCCCATTAATGCCCACTTACCCGTCCATTCCGTTCGCATTTTTCTTATCTCCGGGGCGTCGTTTCGAGCCCGACACTCTCCGACTAAGAAGATTTATGCACTTTCGCTTCTAATCGGGCTGCGATTCGATTCGTTTCCGAGCCGCGTTCTCCGGACTGGTTTATCCGATCGCTTTTTCTCGGAGGCACGAAATTCGTGTCGCCGTGAGACTAGACAGTAAAATGGCCTGATTAGGGCGAGATTGGTTTTTTCCATTTTTGAATGCCGAGTCGCGGCCTTGTCGAGGCTTATTTCGGGCATAATTGTTTCTCGGATAAGGAGCAAACTGATACTATTCTAGGATAGCTCGGAGTCAAACTGCTTTCAAAAGTGGGATTAATAGCGTATAGTTAAATTACTTTCTGCCGCAGGATCGGTTTTTGCGTTTCCTGTTTTTGAAAACGCAGCTCCGGCAATTCTTTTCGAAGCGGAAAGTCGCCGGTGTGTATATTCCCCAGCACGGAAGTCAGTCGCTTGCTCCGTAACGCAATGCTTCTACCAATTAACTCTAGAGATTCCCTGGACTGCGCCGCGTTAATTACTGGGAGGCAACCTTCGTGATTTCCAAGAGAACTCGTTCTTTTTAAAGGCTATACTGATTACACGAACTTCGGCTCGAGACTCGCCTCTCTCGTGCCACTTGCAATAAGGCCTTTTTATGCTTAAGCCGACTCTTAGAGAGTTTGTTATTCGACTCTGCGGGAGAGAAGCCGCGGTTCCGTAACGAAGCGTAAAGCGTTTAATAAGGAAAATATATGATACGAAATCGCTCTAGTTCGTATGACACTTTTTGCTTGTAATTTCATTCGGCGATGCTTCGGTAATTAAGTAGTCTTTAATGATATAGCTTTCTTGCTAGAAATTAACACATTAACTAAGTATTCGAGTGCTTATGCATGCACAAATTTTATGAAGTGTGAAAGTTTACGAGTTTGTTTTACTTTTCGTGCTGATTTTCTGAGTAGTTACTTTGTGTCATATAGACATTTCAATTTTTCAGATTTGCATTTCTGCGAAACGCTGATTTTTCTGATCTTTAATGTAATTTTAGCCTAATATTCTCAATATTACAATATACGGCTTTTTTTAATAACTATAAGGTTCACTATAACTCTTGCTTAACTCAATGGCCTTGCAAAAACAGCTGCCAAAACGGTCGAAGAGACGCAAATGAAAAAGTAAAACGGCCCAAAATTCTGACGCGTCGATTAATTAGAAAATAACCCCGCCAGAATCGACGCACTCGAGCGTCAGCACAATGCAAAAGCACTCGGACAAAAGAGCGTCGAATCGTAATCCGCCGAGAGAGGAGGCAAAGTCGAAAGGAGCCTCGAACGCGCCGGCCCCCCGCGCGTCAAGTGCAATTCCAGAGGGGCCATGCGTCACTTTAAAATTCACCAATGCAGAATTAGACGGGCAATTTCATTGAACGCCTTCCGCTGCGCGCCTCCGGCGGCGCCGATGAGTTAATTCGAAGACCCGCGGGACCAATACCGGCCCCTGCTGCCCCCGCTGAAAGAGCGCCTAAGTAGATCTGCCGTCTTTATCCCGGCCTTTTCCGAGCCCGGCGGGCGAAGGCAGTCGAGCAGTCGTTTGCTTAGCTGGGAATTTGCATCCGGAGTAATTGATGACTTTTGCTACCTGGACAAGTTTCTGCGACTCGGCCGAGGGAGGAGGACAGTTAATTTGCTTAAGAGGGAAGCGAAACAGTTTTAACAATGCGTTATTATTGTGCCGATGATGATTCATCGTCTTGCGAAAATTTTACTGAGAGATATTTTATCTGACTGTGTTGCCTGCATCAGTAATTATTATTATTTTTTATCAGCTTTCCATTAAATGCTTGTTAAATGTAAACAACTAAGAATTATTTCCGCTACTCCGACCGCACTTACCGTAATCCCGCGAGTCTCGGTGCTCATTAATGTTCCTGCCCGCTAAATATTATGCAACTAGAGAAAAAAAAAAGAATCATATTTGTCAAGATCACAATATTTTCTATACAAGTTACATAAATTCTAATCTCTATAAATTACGTAAAGCGTAATGATCTCGCGCGGCTTGCGCGCGAATCAGACAGACAATACAATCGGCCGATTAATTGGAAGCCTCGCGACATCGCGCTCCTTTTCCCTTCTTACCCAACAATCGTTTCTGCGGATGAACCCGAGCGGCGACTTTGAGGAGCCGCGAGAGCAGGGCGCGAAAAATCCAGCGGAGAAAGGCGTGCGCGAATAATAAGACAAATAGTTCCCGCGGCTAAAATAAGCACGCGCCTCCTCCACTATCTGCCTCCTCTCCCTCCGCGCGACTCGACACCCGCTCGTAGAATAATGATTAGCCGCGAGGAGCTGATACATTCCTCGCAAATGACGTGTCGGGTGCAGCTGCCGCTCGGCGACGCTCCGCAATGCGGGTTCCGTCTTGGGGCCTCCTCTTCTCTCGCGCGGCTCTATCCCATTGTCTTTTCCCGCTGGCGGCGGTGACTTTTCACCGAGCTACGCATCAGCCGGAGCTAATAATGCTGGTGCACCACGCGCCGCTGCAATCCACCTCTAATTTGCCCGAGCGCCGATTGTCATTTGCAGTCCATTATCGCGCGCGTTTTCCGTTCGGGATATTGCACTCTGCGCGCGCGCTGACGATTGAGAATTTTTGCAACTTTTTGCAGATGCGCGCCGCCGCCGGCGGATGGGAGAGCTTTGAGAGTCGAAACTGGGTCGCCGCTCGCGCTGGAAAGTTTCGCGGACGTGGCGGCGCATATATGAGGGAATAGCCGGGCTTTTATGCGAGACCAGGCGGCAATCCCGGCGCTGTAAATAAAAGCAAGGTAAATCTCATTTTATTTTCCGGGCGCATGTCGGCCGCCGAAATGAAATTTCCTTGTAAAATTAAAACTAAATAAGGCCTTTAATTACTTATCGATTCGGCCGCGCGTCGCTAAACAGAGTGACGTCGGCTTTGTTGTCAAAAAATCGCTCTGTCGCTTACGTTTTTAAAAAGAGAACGCGTGGCTTCGATAAATTAATGGCGAGTTTAAATCCAAATAATTAAAGAGGAATAAATCAGCTGATAGTGCGCCGCTAGATTTGAAGTACTGCTACGACACACCTGGAACAATTTTTATCGCCGCATTCTTTTATCTGAAAATTTTACAAAATATGAAAGCCGCGGATTTAAAATGCATTTGAATTGTACGCTTGGACGAATTTGTAGGAGTTTCTAGCGATACAGTTATCAGTTTTAAAAATACACGCGTAAAAACGTTCGCTCGCACGACCTGCCACGCGGATGTACAAAAAATAATTTTCGAAAAAACTGGAACTTTTGAAATAAACAAGCCTCGGTTTATTTTTGCGAATAAAATGTCCGGCCAGCGAAGGAAACGAGGAGGAAAAGGTGGGAAGTAGCACGAGCCCCTGCGTCGGATAGGAATCTGCTGCGACGGCCGGTGCAGCTCTTCCGCCGAGGTGCCGTTCGATCGACGGGCTAGCTCCTGTACGGCTTCTAGATCGAGGCCCTAATAATAATCACGGCCGTATAATGATCCCCGATCACGAAGAGATATCGCACTTATGTACATTTCGAACGAGCGAATCGAGAGCCGCAATTCCAGCCGCTCGGCAGAAGGGGCAGTTTCACCCTCGCGCGCGATACTGTTCCTCGACATGCGATCTAAATTTTCCTGCATCCAGCCCCCTCATTAAGCCTTCCTGTTTCGAGCCCTCTCCGCCCACCCCTGCCCCTCCTCCTCTCTCTCTCTCTCTCTCTCTTTTTCGTGCGGGAGGAGGGAGCCCT
>JAWWEM010000010.1:25172148-25183949 GCA_035582935.1 Ormyrus thymus
AAATTACGCGGCACTATATATTTCTCTCTCTCTCTCTCTCTCTCTCTCTCTCTCTCTCTCTCTCTCTCTTTTCTTGACCAACTTCTTAATCTTTCTTTTGCGTCGGAGTTAATATTCACTCCCGAAATGGCAAGCGTAAGACAAACGAGCTTAAAATGAAAATTATATGTTGCCTCGAGTCTAGGTCAAAATATAAAGTGACTTTTTCAGTCCGAATCAATCCTTCAAATATAGTTGCGGAATTTCGCCCCTCGCATAAATTATCTGCGAAGCGTGGAAGTTTTGAAACTGTTATAATTATAGGGTTGCGCCATTTATATCAAGTAACTGAAACCCGCTGTCTTCGCCGTGAAAAGAAGCCTCTCTCGCCGGACTGCGGAATTGAATTTTTGCTCCAAAGCGCCTGGAAAACTTTTGTGATTCCTGCATTTATTAGGTGGGGGAGCATAACAAGCCCAGTATCTCTTCATTGTCCTCATTATGCAAAACCGAAGCAGAGAGAGAAAGAGAGAGAGAGAGCGTCGACCCAAGAAAAGAGTCTCGGGTGGCCGCGTTAAATAAGAACGAGAGCAGCCGTCGAGGGAGAATGGCATCCCGCAGCTTTGCAGCGCAGCGCGTAAACTCTAATTAAGAATTAACACCCCACGCAAAAATAGCCGAACTCGACGAGCATTCCTGCCTTTCGCAGTCCGTCTTGTTCTTCCACTCTCTCCCTCTCTCTCGGCTCGGCGACGGTACCTACCGCATCGACTCGCGGAATCCAAAGCGCCCGATTAATCAGAGACGGGCCGCTTGCGGTTTATACGACTTATTTAGTATGGATGCGAGGTACCCCCGGCATGGACCCGCTGCCGACTCCCTCTCTTCCCTCCCTTTCTCCGACCGGATCCGCGGCGGCGTTTTTACGCGTCTGCCGAAAACAATCGCCGGTGGGTCCTGCGGCCTGCCGGCCTTGCTTTCAAAACGAGGGGGGAAGGAAGAGGAGGCAGAGGACGCGACGAAGAAGCGCTGCAGGAGAGTGACTGCGTAAAGGCCATTAATCATCGGGGCCAATTCCGTAGATGGTTCCTCGGCTGCTTCGAGGGCCGAGCGATGCATGCCAAAGTTGCGAGCGCGTGCTTCGGGCTTGTCGTCGCTCTGTTTCTAATTCGCTGCGGGACGAGATCGGTGGGGGCGGCTGGACGAACGGGGATTTACAGATTTATGCTGTTGAGCTATTGTTGATAAATCTTCGACAATAGCATTCGACAAACAGTTGATAAACAGAAGTTTCTAATTTTAACAATACTTAAACTGTCGTTTGAGTCTTTTCTACAGCAAACTTTGCTTCGCACTAGGCCACAGTAAATTTAATTTTATGCAAAGCTTCATTAGGAAGAAGAAGTTTAATAGAACGAAACGAATGAAGCAATAACAGGGCTACTTTTCATCTACGTCAGCGCGGCAGAGGCAAAAAATTGTCCAGGCTCGAAGGGACATGTTTGTCGTCCGCGCAAAAAAGGGCCCGAAGTCTGGTCAAGACGAGCAGGCGCAGGAGCGTGAAAACGCGATCAGCTCGGCGATCGAGCTTCGATTCGGGAAGAGAGGCGAGCAGCCGGCAGAGAAAGAGGAGAGAGAAAAGAAGGACTGGTCGCGCGCGCGGAGCGACGGCCGTCGGCAAAAAGCGCCTCGGGGCCTCGCGCCGCGCACACGGTAGCCAGCCCGAGCCTCTCTCTCTCCCGAGAGCTGACCACCGAGCGCGTCCGACCGATGTCCGAAAGTTTAATCAATGCATTTAACCGAATTCCTCTGTCTCTGTCCCAAATAAAGGCAAGGCGCGAGCGGCCGCAAGAAACTGATCCCTCGCTGCAGCCTTCTTCGTCGTCGTCGTCCGCCGTCGCCGCCGCCGGAGCCCTATAAATATACGCGCTGGCCCTCTTTCGGGTCCTCTCTCCCTCCCTCTCTCTCTCTCTCTCGCACGAACGAACGCCCCCGTCCTTTGGGCCTGTCATTTCGTATTCCGTGAGTGTAGCTACAAAGAGCCTACCTTCGCGGAGCCGCGTTTTTCTTCCTTTTTTTCCTCTCCTTTTCTCTGGCTGCTACGCGCGGCCTTTTTTCCTCTTTTGCTCCTCTTCGACGTTATAAAGCGAGTACGTATTATATGCGCAGAGTGCTGAAAACGAGCCATCGGCTTGACGAGCTGGCCGCGACGTTTGCCAGCTACCCGGACTCGCTTTGAGGCTTCGAGCAATCATTACTGCTGGAATATATGTATAAGAAGGAAAAAATTCGTGTTTTTCTGCGCCGATCTGCCCCGGTTTTTTTTCTCCTTCTTACTTAGCTGCGGGAGAAAAAACGATTTAAGATGTCAGCTGGCACAAAAAACTGCGCTCAAAGTTAGTCCGTTTCCTGCATTTTTATACTCTGCATTCTAAGATAATTTGAGACTAAAGATTCATCGTTAAAACACGACTGATCACAATGCAGACTTAAGTGGGTTTAAATGGAGAAAAGTATCTGGACTTGTGTTATTTAAAAACGATCAGATATACGATGCATTTATTAGCATTATTTTGAAATGAAGTATTCTTCAAATATCTCTTATAAGTCAACGTTAACTAGAAAAAAAAACTCTACTCTGTTAGGTTTAAATCATGCGTTTATTCAACTTACTTTCTACAACTGTTTAACAATTATAATAAAAAGTGATTAGTTACAGTTACGTCAGATTACGCAGCACAATTTGTATCACCAGTGAAATTTTTTATCATCACTATTCAGGTAGTTTCTACATTCTCCTTTTCTTCAAAATTTATTACTATAATTATATAGAAAACTTTACAACCAGCAGCTTAAATGTTTGCATATTTACTAGATTAATATTTTTCAAATTAGATATTTATGATTCTACTTACACTCAGAAATTCTACTACTAGTATTAATTAAGCATTTATTGTGCAAATTGAAATAAGCTCATTAACTGGCGAGAAGTGATTTAAAATTATAATTCATCTAATAAGTATACTCGATCAAGAAACGAAGGCTGAAAAGTTTTATAGATCAAAGGAAAATCTGTTTAAGCCTTCTCCACAATCGCTTAAAACATTCACTGTTAAAAGAGCTGTAGGCAATCATTGTCAAGAATCTACTTTATGCAAAGCGCAGTTCCCAGCGCAATAATTGTCGGACGCGAGTCTAGGAAACGCGCAGCACCGTCACCGAATTCCGCCAGTTTTTAGCCTGCCCCGGGAGCTCGGCAGCTCGCTAAAGGTGTTAACAGCGTGTTTCGTTCAAGTATGCGTACACGCTCGGAGGTTAAAAAAAAGGAAAAAACAGCGAGGAGTAGTCTCCGGGAGCGATTGTTCCATCCGACCTTGGCAGAGAAGGCGCTTTCTCACGCGCTCTCGCGGGCCCCGCGCGACTCGGAGCGCGAGAGACGGGCGAGCAGCCTCCCCGCGTCACGCGTCGAGGAGGAAAATTAAGCGCGACGAGCGAGTCCCCCGAGACCGATCGGCGAAAAATCCGGACGGGCCAACTTGGGCGGCCGAGTCCAGCTTTGGCGTCTCTCTTCCGAGGCCATTGAGAGCAGCGCGTCTGCCGTGCTTCCTGCTCCTCGCGAGGTCTATCTCGACGGACATCTCGCTCGCTCTTGCGCGCGCGCGCGAGCCTTCGCTCTCGCTCCCGACAAATAATAAATCTCGACTCTTCCACGCTCTCTTTCTTTCTCTTCCTCTAACTTGTTCGTTTCCTCAGAAGTTCCTCTCCTCCCTCCCCCGTCGTCGTCCTGGGACTTTTTCTCTTTTCTCGGGGCGGCGGCAGCAGCAGCTCGAGTCCGACTACATCGAGATCCGAATCGCGTATCTCCGCGCGGAGAGGGAGAGGAGTCGCCGGGTTTTCACATGAGCAACAAGGAGCGCGTACGCGCGAGAGCAGCCGTCTTTCTCGGGGCCCAGTTCGCGCCCGGAATCCTTAAAAGTTTCGAACCGATCGCCGAGGAGAGGGACACGCCGAGGCAAAAAGTTTGACGATTGCCCAACAGCTGGACGCTCCCCGCGGCTGCAGCGCCGACGTCGAGCCTTATACGGCGAGGCGATAAGACGATTAAACCGAGTCGAATTTCAAGCGCGTCCTCTGAAAAGGTAGGCTTTTATCTTATTGCGGCTGGCCGAGGCAGCAGATCTGTGCAATATCCATACTGCTCGCCACCTGAAAATTGAGCGAAAAACATTCAATACGGTATTGATCGAGAAGACGCACGTACTGCATATCATCCTTTCAGGTCGGAATTCTTAATTCCCTCCGTCTGAAGCTCCGAGGGTATCATCTGCTTTTTGGCAGCGAGGCTCGCTCGCCCGAGGAGGAAAACTTTGAAGAGCCGTATTTCGGGCGCGGGATAAGCGTCGCAAGATAATCCAAGATGATCGCCTAATAGCTTTACGAAGGAATCAACTGTGAGAATGAGAGTACAAGCGCGAGAGCAAGAGAGAGAGAGAGAGAGGAGGGGGGTGAGAATGCGTGTGCGCAGTGCGCGGGAGCGAGCAAGGTGGCGGCTGTTCAAAATTAGCATAAGCTCCCTTGGCCCCTCAGCTCCTCGCGAGAGAGCGAGACACCGACTAACGAGCGGAAGAAGACGAGGCCCCAAAAGTGCTACCGCGCCAGAGAGAGAAAGAGGACTCGTCTATTTTGTAGAAGACGATGGGAGCAGATAAGAGCGCCGCCGCGGCGGCGGAGGAGAAAAAAAAACTCACGAATTTAAGCTCGCGAGTACTCGACGTGTATACGCTGATACGTGCGGACCGTCGCTCGGGGAGTATCCGCCCATCTCCCGTGGGAAAGCCCGCGAGCTCTCTTCCGCGGACGCTCGGAGAGCCGACGATATATATATGAAACGCCGCCGTGTGCTAATAGTCCGTTATCTCTCCCTGACTTTCGAAATAATCGGGTCAGGAAGCAGAGACGTGCACTCGATATATGGAAAGGTAATCCACGAGAGACGACGCGGCCGCTGATTTCGGAATTTATCCTCGCCGAGCTCTAGCGCGCGCACACCTGCAAATGAGAGCGAGCGATAAATCTGCCTGACGTGCAAAATGGCAAACGCCTCCTTGCCACTTTTTTATTTGTTTTTTTTTTTTTGCTTCCCTCCTCCTTCCCCTCCACAGAGCTCTCTCTCTCTCGCTCTGCACTTTGACGCAACGGGCGTGTCTCTACGGCAAGTTGTTATTCTTCGGAATAAATATTTCATTTTCTTTATTAATAAATGCGCGCGGGCTTCGAGCGGGAAGCGTGTTTACAGGCACATAGGAAATGAATTATGAAAATTCCTGGCTATAAATCCTCGCGCGGCTCGGGGCTTTTTTTTTCTAGGAGGCGCGAGAGAGCTTTTCTGCTCGAATTATAATTGGCTTCGATGAGTCCAAGGCTAAATGAAATTTCCAGTGGACAGGCTCTGGCGTGGAAAACACGGCAGCTACAAAGTAAATAGTGTGTCAATCTACACGATCGTGTCGAGGATGGAGAGTGATTAGTTTAATATATAATTAAGCGAGCATGACCAGAGACTTCCGGCGACGGGCTCGTTTAAAGAGAATATTCTTTCAATTACACGAGTATCGTGCAATTTTTTTCATTTAATTACCCTGATTGCTGTATGATTTAACGCTGCGTATTAAATCTAACGCTGTTAACATCGAGGGCAGATATTTTTCACGTCTCCGCGCGCAGACTTTTGCGAGTGAATTTTTCGTCAAGGATAATCGTTTTGAGCGTCGTGTGATTTATATCGCGTTCGAATCTTCCGAGCGCCGAGTGTACAGGCCTATTCGAGCACATTGTAATTCAGGACTTCTCGCTGGAAGACAATATATAGTTTCAACCGTCGCGACAGTCCATAACGGTCTGACAATGCGTGCACATTATCTTAAAAACCTTCACAGCTTGAATTTTTTATTTTTTTTCCTGCCTTGTTTGGTCAAAATCGCTACAGTTTTCTTACTCGATTATTTCCGCGTTAAAATTTTGAAAAATAATAGTGTTTCTTAGAAATAATTTCTGATCTTTTAAAACTTTTATAAAACAATGTAAAATATATGAAAAGCAATATTGCTTTAATAACCAAATACATTTCCTCCCAAAGCGAGCTTAGCGCAATTAAAATTATATAAAAACTTTAAAGGAAAGAAAAAAGTTTCTGCTAAGTGAAACGGGAGGCCTTCCCCGAAAGACAGTGACGGAGCCTCGGTGTACATAAGTGACCGTCTTCGATCTTACACCTCGATAACGAAGAACCGCGAGGAGGAAGAATATAAGAAACGCACGCTCCGCGTTCCGCGTATCGCCGGCGGGGCCTTTTGCTTACGGTCAGGTGCAAGGAAAGTGTGACCGAGGCGAAGAAAAGGCAGAAAAAAAAGAACGCCGGCCGGCAGCGGCGGCACCTGTCCCGCGGTGGCCGGAAGTGCGGAATACACTCCCTTGCCCCTGCCTGGCCTATATCGGCGATATATCAAATTGCCCCCGGGGCAAGATAAAGAATTAGGAGGAGCGGCCTGCGACGGTTATTAGCGCTCGGGCGCGCTTTCACGCACTACGGGAGAGACGTGAAATCTCACCTGCTCGTTTTGTGGCCGGCCGAGGACAGGGCCCGTATCGAGATATCGGCCCACCTTGGCCCTCCTTCGTAATCCTGATGGATCTTTTCGGTCGTTGGCCGCTCCGCGGTGCAGTCGAAAAACGTTGAGCAACGACTCGGGGCCCAGGAAGCGCCGGAATAAGCCGTCAGCCACCTTTGGGAGGGCTGTTTTCACCAGTCACCGCGGCTCGAGCTGTCAATTAAATTAGCTGCCACCTTATGAAAATAGCGTAACTAACCAGCCCGGCTTTTGCTGGCCCGCCAAGCCTGAAATAGGCTACGCTAATTTTCCTGCCATTAGGCGGGAGGTTGTTAAACGAAAAATTCAAGCGCTATCTCGTGTTCTCAAGTATTTTTGCTTAGAATAAATTAATTTGCGCTTTATTTTTCTTTCGTATTAACGGAACTATTAGTGGTGCAAAGGCGCTCTGGGGAAATGATTCCTATATAAATATGTATTCTGCTGTAAAGAAACGTGTACTATTTTTAATGGATAAAACTGTCGCGCGTGTTTTACAAGCCCGAGACTTTAACGCAATTTTTTACGCTCTTATAAGGACTGAAAATTGGGATGTTCACTTCATAAGTCTCGATAATTACGCGTAACGATGACAACGTGAGAGAAAAACTCTATTGCCGAGCGCACTTTATCGGAAAATCATAAAGCAATTAATAGCGTTCATTAAAAACTTGGGTAGCGTAATATGATAATAATTTTATTTGTTCGGTAATCAGCCGGAAGAATCAGTTGCTGTTAATTGAAGATACGTGCCACTAATAAATTGCTGTGAAGTTCAAGCTTTAAACTTGCCTCCTTTATTATCCGCAGAATTTTAATTAAAGCTAAAGTAAAGCAGATTTTTCTAGGTCTAAGAGCTACAAGCCAGGCAGCAAGTTTCGAGAATTAATAAAGAACGGAAAATGCACCGGAATCGAAGTATGAAAACTAGTAAACATCGCAGGCGACAGCGCAAAGGCATCGCGGACATCTGTTGTTAGAAAAGCAACACGGCCCTTTTTTCAGACAAGAAGAATCACGGGATATTGCCTCCAGGGCGCATAATGCGGCCATCGCGGCGAGTGATATTTGCCGTTTTATGTAAAACCCCAGTCGCGGCTAGCCTCTCATATTAAACTTTTATCAAGAATTACGAGCCGAGTCGCCTCGGAGCGCAGTGCAGAGCAGAGATTGGCTTCCTCCTCCTTATTTTTTTTTCTCGCGCAGGGGGGAACGCGAGGCGGAGGAGGAAGAGCAGAGATTGCCCGCTGATATAGAGCCGCGTTCTAATTACCCGGCTGGCTTTTCGTCAAATTTACTGTCATCTGCTCTAATTATCCGCGCGGCGCTAATTAGTCGGTTAAAATGAAAATTCTCACTGCGAAAATCGCGCCGCGCGGCGCGGCTTCCTCCTCGCGCGGGAAAAAAGAAGCAGAAGGCGCGCCGATAAAACGAAACGCGTCGTGCCGCCTGTCCGTTAAATATACATATAGAAAAGAAAGGGGCGCGACGCTGATTTCTCGCTTGTTAAGCTTTATTAATGCGCTGCTTTTTTCCCGGCGCGCTCGGGAGTTTTCCTCCTGTATCTCGTCTGAGGATCGTTGAAACTCGGCGCGGAATTTCTCCGCGATCAAGCAATCAAATGGCCGCCCGCCGTCGCGCGCTCAAAGTCACTTTTAATCGCTGGCCCCCGCGACGCTCCTTGGCGATTGATAGACTCCCGCGCGCGTTCGCGGAGAAACCAGCGCGGCGCTAATGCATGGGTATACTGCCAAATAAGGCTTGCATCAGGACCGTTTGACTTTTGTGTAAGTTTAGGCAAATACTTATCATTCGGAAATAATAGTGCAATTGCGGCGTTATATGCGTAAATTAAAACTTTTCAGTGAGCGTCAGAGAAGCGTCCGGGGAAAATAGGCAGACGTCGCTGATATTATTGTAAAAATAAGACGCTTACCCGATACAAAGCGGATTAACCCCAACTTTCATATAAGCCGTTTTCACAAGTGCCACTCGTTCGCGTCTCTTCTTTTTTTTTCCTTATCCACCGGCCGGCAACATAAAAGTAAGTAGCGCTTAAAGCCATATAGCGCTCGGCCGCGGTGTCTGCGTCCCGGGGTCTCTCTCTCTCTCTCTCTCTCTTGCTTTCAAAAAGTATATATTTTATTTGGAATTACGTGTTCGTTAGAGCGTCTAACACGTCTGCGCGCTCGAGTTGTTTATGCGGCTTGGCGCCGTATATTTTACAGAGGAGAGGAAGAGCGCAGCTACATATACAGAGAGAGAGAGAGAGGCGCTCGCGTATCAGGAGCGATGAATATGTATACCTTAATTCGCGGGACTAATTGAATAATTTGTAAAACGCGCGAGAGAGTTCCCCGTCTCTCTTTATATATAACGCGAAGGCTTGCGCCCGTTCTCTCTCTCTCTCTCTTTCGGTCCGGCCTCTTTGCATTTCCCCCCGCGCGCTCGCGCGTTCCGCAGAGTTAAGCGGCATCCAGCACTCTGGCGCGAGAGAGCTCCGGGAGCAGGAGGAGGGAGGCCAGTCGGAATAATATGCCCGAGCCGCCCAAAGTGCACTGATATAGATAATGCGGCCGAAAATGCAGCCGACGAGCCGAGCCGGAGGGACGGCCGCCACGCATTTGCGCGCGCGCGTCTTATGCGTGGAAGCGAAAGGGCATTCATCGCCCTTATGCAAATAATTCGCGAGCCGCTCCCCGCAATAAACTCGGCTTTTTCTTACGCGCGCGGGAGGCCTCCTCTTTTTTATCCCCGAGCCGAGAGAGCAGAGGTATGCGCCGTCGAGCCCGACAAGGCGCACTTTATTACGCTTAATTTTGCCTCATTTATGACGCGCTGTCGGTACTAAAGCGAGCATTACCATCGGGCGTTATTTCTATTTAATTGTCTGCGCCATTCCGACGAGCGCTTTTGTAAAAGATAGCTCTGCAGGATTTATATCAGTAGTAAAGTGTATGCACGCGCTAATATTTACAAATTGAGCAGTCATTTTTCACTAAGGACTTTCTGCTATTATTATTAATGCTCCAACTTGTGTTGGAGGCTCTTGTATTATGTACACATGTAAAGGATAATTCGCTCGACCACTACGATAAACCGAGTAGTAATTTATGCACTCCGTGTATCTTAAAGGCGATAACCTTTTTGCATAATGAGGATACGTACTCGGCGGTGTGAGCATTCGCTGTTACATCACGCAGATTTCTGATTCTTATTAAAGGTCAGCATTAACGAAGTGTTTGCCGCATTGATTTATAACGTAATTGTTATACATTCGCTTTGACAAGCCCGATAATTTGTCTACAGTGTAAATTGTGGCGCTACTCCTTCTGCCTCTCATTAGCGAAGCTTTTGCACTTGGCAACAAGTGAGAAATGAATTTATCACTCTGAAAATATCGGCATTTTTCACGACACCGTGGAAGTAGAAAAATACGCCGCGGCACTGCGGTGTTTCGCCACTTGCGCAGGCCAGATGAAAGCGCAGCTCGGCGAGGCTTGTAATAACAGTGGTACCGGCGAGGGAGAGGCTCAAAGGCGCACTCGACATATAAGATTCCATGAATTTTCTCGGGCTGTGAAACGATTTCAGGATGGGGGGTTGGAAGAAACTCGTTTCGGCCGAAAACAGCAGTTAGAAATTTCCCTTTGGTAATATCTGTTGGCGCGGGATCCTTAGAGGCGAGAGCGTCAAAGGGACCTCGGGGCGAGCCGATCAGTAAAAGAGGCGCTCACGTGTGGCATCCGTCGGCTCTGGCTCTCTCTCTCCGGGGAGCTGCTTCTTGGGGCTCGGGCGTGGAAAACCGGGCGTCTTGGCGCCGCTGCCGTGTAGAGGAGGCCAAAGGGGGCGACAAAGGCGGCGCTCTCGTGTGAGCGACTTGAGCCAGCAGCGGCGGCGGCAGCAACGGCAGGAGCGACGTCGATGAGGCAGCTTCCATTTTCGGCTGAGGGGAGAGAGAGAGAAGGGGGGCGCCTTTGATCCTCGACAGTCGGTGTTGGCAAACAGGAACTCCGCTCAGCGGCGCAAACCCAGCCACCGCGCTTTAATACCTCATGCAAATTTCGGGGAAAAGCGTCGCGCGCCGCAAGCCTCTCCTCTCTCTCTCTCTCGCTCTCTCCCGGCACGTTTGTGCCTGCGCGCGCGAAACGCTGGCCCCGATGCCGGCAAGCTCCGCTCTCTCTGTCTCTCTATATTGCTTTCCCAACAAATCGCTATATCCGATTCGGTGCTTGTCGGTCCAACGCGCGACCGAGCCGAGATATTCCGCCGCTGCCGGAGAGCGATCCGGCTGCGGGAAGCGCGCACAGGCGGCGAGGGAGAGATATATACAAGCAAGAGACCATTCCTATATTGCGATTGCTCTTGATTTCGCGGTCCTTTGCTTTTTAGCTTTATGCAAACCAGCCGCCGCGCGACGCGCGGTTCGTTTTATTTGTTTATTTTTTTTTTTTTTTTTTTTTTTTTTCGAGCCGGCTAAATTTTCATGGAGATTTTTCTTTCGCTATTTTTCCGATCGTTTGCAATGGAAATTTTCGGGTCTAACCTGGCCGCTTCCGGCTTATTAGGTGCCCGAGCAGCTTGATGCGCATTTCGTGTATAGTATATACAACGTACCAATACTGAGAAAGCTACACAGCGCACGTCTGCAAAAAACTGATGAATTGTTTTCACTTTTGTTTAAAAATCCGAAGGCAAACTCGAAGGAAAAAGCATAATTTTTCAATCTCATCTCCTCCTCTCCGAAAACTGATCCTTGCCTCAGAAAAAAAATTCATTTATCTGGATTACATTCCGATTGTCTATCCCGCGAAGCAGCGCCCGCTGCCGAGGGTGAAAACGCATCCAGAGCAGCGTTCTCCCCGGCCCACAGTGTTCTCAAAGGCATTTCCCATCGGCGCCCCGGCGCAAGCCTCGCGCGCGGACTCTCTTTACATTGTCTCGCGCGGACTCGCGCGACTCGCCGCGGAGTAGTGCGAAGCTGCACCGGGGCCAACTTAGCCGCCTCGATATGCACACAATGCAGACCGCAATGCGCCAGATGAAACGGCTACGTGCTAAAGGTTCGCCCGCTGTTGACACCGCGGTGCACTCGCCGTGCTCTTTCGAAATCCGATGCTATCGGCTCGAGTTGGAACTCGAGTTAGAATGAAATATTTGAAGCCGTTTTTATAA
>JAWWEM010000010.1:25184049-25200657 GCA_035582935.1 Ormyrus thymus
TGCTCTTTCGAAATCCGATGCTATCGGCTCGAGTTGGAACTCGAGTTAGAATGAAATATTTGAAGCCGTTTTTATAAAGACCGCGGTTCTGCGCTGAAAATAGCTCTGATTGACAAGTAACTGGTCTCCGTGACATCGTGAGGAAAAGAAAAGTGCACTCTCAAGACAGACGTGCACAGCTCGAGATTGAATATTTAAAGAAGCGGCACGTAAAATTCCTCGCAGGGCAATTTGCATTCATTAGGCAAAGTTAACGGTTTCTATAATCTTTTAACGCGCCAGATGTTACAACAGATACGCGCAAGAGAAGTATACAATCACCCACTTACGCCCTCGGTAAATTGACTGCTTTATGTTTGGCAATCCGTTTTAATACAACAAGTTTTAAAACTCGCGGCGAGATAAATTGTCGAGGAAAGGAAGTGTTTTGCGCAATGCGGACTGTTTTCAAAGTCGAGCCACGCTCGACGTTGACTGTATATCGGTGTCGAATATCTCTCGGTGGAAAGAAAGCCGAGAGGCAGCCGCGTTCATCTCGCGCGACGATTTTAATGACAGCCTCGATAGCATATCGCTCGTTGAATCTCGCGCCGCGCGACGGAAAAGTCGCCGCTGTGACTTTCAGCGAGGAGGCCTACAGTTCGACACTCCAGTATATATAACAGTCTCGAGCAATGATGGTAATTTCCGAATCAATGTGTACGACGGAGAGAGAGAGGTTGGGAGTTCTGCTGGGTTTCGCCCCCGAAGAAGAGTATCTTTTTGCCGCAACGCGGACCTCTCTGGAAATGTCATCCAATGAGGGAGAAGTAAAGGGAAAACAAGTAAAATAATGATAAAAGGCGGAGCTTGCGGCGTGATTTGATTGGTCGAGATATCGCGGGCGTTCAAGTCGAGCCGCGGCACGGAAGAGGGGGTTGTCCTCTCCTCTCCTCTCTCTCCTCTCTCTCCTCTCTCTGTCTCCTCTGCTTCGCTCGGCTCGCTCGCAGTCGCTCTCCTGTCTGATTCTGTCTTCCTTCTTTCTCCGCTTTTGCTACGACAGCCTCTCTCTTTATCCTTCGTTTCTTCCCTTTTTTCGCTACCGCTCTAAGTCCTCTCCCCCACTCCCGACGCGCGCCTCTGTATAGCCACATATAGTGCACGTGCATTTTCCACATTCTCTCTCTCTCGGCTTTATTCTCCTCCTGTGTGCGTCCATGGCCAACGAGATGCTCTCCTGAATCCGACAGCCCCGCCGCTCTCGCCACTCTGCAGCATCTCTCCTCTCCGTGCCTACTCTTTTTACGGCGCTATGCCCATCTCTCTCTCTATGTGTATAGCTATAGCAATGCACTGACCGGTTCTTCCCTCCGAGGTACTTAAGGAAAATTGAATTGGCTCGCATGTAGATGTATGCGCCAAATCGAAAGAGAAGAGCCTCCTCTCCTCGTCGTCCGTCGTCCGCCGGTGTCCCGGCCAAATTCGAGATTATTATTTGCGCGCAGCACAAAGCGCGCTGACAAACGAGATTGATTGTTTAGCCAACACGGACCGATTGCCTCCCGGTGGCAAGTGCTGTCCGGGCGGAAAAGTTAATGGAACATATGGCGCGAAAAGAGAGGAAGCCGCTTGGAAAAGCAGCGAATGTACGGATTTCTCCTCGTAAAGTTAATTCCCGGCATTGACTCGTGCGCAGCCTCGCGGTGGCGGCTCTGCCGAGCCCCCAGAAAATTAATAAGCCGGCATGTGGCGAGCTGAAATGGGAAGTGGTTAATTCCGTCGATTCTCTCTTACGCGCGCCGCGCCGAGCTTTCCCCTCGTCTCTGCCGACCGAAATGGCTGAATGTAATAACGATCGTAACATTAAACTCGACCCCATACAGCAATTCAATTACAATATTTGTTATCGATTCCCGCCCGAAACGCTGACGGTCAATCGAGAGTAAAAATTAATCAAAAAGGCTCTTCCATCGTCTCATTGCATTTTTACTAATTACTATAGCGAGAAATTAATCAGTGTGAAAAAATATTCAACTTTTATCCAATACGAATAGTTTTCATTCATCGGAAATTTAAATCAATTTTTATTGAATAAACTTAATCTTTAAAAAGTATATCGTTTTACTATCTTAATGCAGCTAAAAAATGACTAATATTTTATTTCAACAAAAATGATAAATTTCTATTCCTGTAAAATATAAATTTCAAAAGTTTTTAATAAACTTGAACTGAAAATTTTTATTTAAACTTTAAATATACTAACTATAAAAGAGCTCCGGATCATGAATTCGACTCAAACTTTTATGCAATTAACCAAAATTATTGTAGGATTAACGCTTCGAAATATTTGAGTTACAGACACTATTAGTTTCATTTTGTAAAAAATAAAAAAACGTTACAATATCTTTTTCAATGTGTATAATTTGGCTTGAAATTTTCATGGATAAAATTTCAAAGTATAGAAACTAAAACTGGAGGATCAAGCTTTAATTTTCTTTTATCAGAATTAATAAAAATTGACTCCTTTAAAAGTTATGTTATTATAATTGAACCCCAAAAATGCATCAAAATATTACAGAAATTCGCAATTTTTAATTTATAATATAAATTTGTGCTATTCAAATTTAAAGTAAAATAATTTTTAAGCAAATCAATATTTATTAATTCTAGAAAAAGAAAATTAAATTTGTTTGATTTGTTACGGACGACGCGCGTGAAAAGATGATAAGCGCATCCGTAGACATATGAGGACTACTCGAAGAAGAGATTAGCATAGGCATCGGTAGCTCAGGGGAAAGAGCATCCGTCGCGAAAACGGAAGGCCCCGAGTTCAATTTCTGGCAGAGATAAAGGCCATGCCAAAATCCAGCTCAATCAATCCGCGCTACGTAACAGACTCTTCCAATTTTATTTTTCTTTCAAATGTAGCTAATAATCGCCATTATTAACATTATGATTCGGTATCCCACAACTTTTTCCAAAGATTGAGTCGAATCAGCAATCCAGAGATTCTCCTAAAGTAAATGTAACTATCCTAGTAGAAATCACACCATTTTTAATGTTTTGAGATTAAATTTTAGTAGTTATTGGCTAATTATGGAGTATTTTTTGGCCATTTATGAAAATGTTTTCAATTTCTACCATGGTATTTTAAATCAACAATTTTCACAAATATATTTTAATCAATTTAATGTATCGACCAACAATTATAAAAATTTATTATAGAGGACTAATCTTTCATATTGTATTCTTTAATGTTCAATTTTTTTCAGGAGGCTTGATTACGAATGCATTTATGGATGATGAGACTATCAGGAGGATCAGCTTGATCTGTAAGTTTCAAATGTCTTTGATTAATGAAAAATTTTGCCTAAAAGTAGTTTATCAAAGGGTGGTATCCATTATTTCAAAGAAATTATTATTTGGTATTGAAAACTTAGATAAATACAGATACTCTGTATAAACTTTTTGCCGTTTTCACGAGATTTGTGATTATAAATCAATTATTTATCTTTCTTAGATCCCTAATGAAATGAAACTTTTTTGAATTAATGCTTATCACACTGCGTGTTGAGATTTATTGAAGCATGATCTGTTTTCTGCAAATCTATAGAATGTATTTTGTAAGCAATTTTGTAAGCAATTTTCAATAAAGCTTCTTAAAAGTACTATGTATTATTGCAATGTTATTTTAATAAGACTAATGCCTATATGCGTTAGCTTGTTGTTATTTTATGACACACTTAAAATGTATTACCTCAAGGTAAGTAGCATCGCTCGAAAAGATAAAACTCACAAATCTAAAAATTGAAAAGCAAATCTTTTTCAAAAGAATCGTCAAGGCAAGAGTGAAAATCGTCCCGCAGAATCGTAGGCGTGTCCCCCGCTCCGCGCTTCCAAACTGCGGTGCACACAGAGATTGTCTGCGTGTGCGGCTGCAGCGGCGGCGGCGGCGGCGGCGTCGGCGACGAGGCCGAAAATTAACGCCAGCGCGAATCAAGACGACAATGTGATTCATCAGTTAAATCCGCGTGCATAATCCTTTAGAGCTCGGCTCGGGCTGTGTTCGGTCACGGGCTTGCGTTGTTCGTCCCCCCCACCCTCCCCCGTCCCGCTCTCGCCGCTCTTCCTCCACACAACTACGACGCATGCGGCGCGCACGGCCGAATTATAATCACAGTTGCGGTTAGCCGCCGTTAGAGAGACAGAGACGGAGCCCCGGCCGTGGGGTCGGACGAAGGGGGTATTTACCCAGCGGCAGCCATACCGCCGGCACTACACATCCGGAGGAGGCCTTCGCCGCCGCGGGCTAGATGGAAATCTGCGCCATTCAGAGGCACTGGCCAAGAAAATTGCCTGACAACATTCGCTCCAGCCCGCTCTTTCTATATACCTCCGCGCGGCGGCGGCGGCGGCGGCGGCGGCGACGGCCAGGAATTATCGTGTGCAGGGGGCAGACGCGCGCGCGCGGCCAATAGACAAAGACCGAATTACGGAGGGAGGAAGAGAGTTTTTTGCCTGCGCGCCAAAGCTCCGCTTCTTCTCTCTCTCTTTTTTCCCCTTTATCCGCTGATTGGCCGGCGCCGAAGCTCAGGAATGAATGGGAGCCACGCGCCGCGGTGTAAAGACGCGACTCTGCATGCCTCGCTGCAGCGGAAAATATCCTTCTATTAAATCGTCACTACTCCGCCCGTCGCCGACTGAATGCCCGACCCGACACACCGGAGGCTCGTGCCCGAGCGATTTCCATTATTCGCGGCCGACGACGCGTACTCGCGCAGCCGAGTGCGGTTAAGCGATTCTCCCTCTCCTTCTCCTCGACACTTTCTCACCCTTTCGAGCCCAGCGAGAACTCCGCGACGACTGCAGCTCGCCGGGCTCTTATTAGCGCATCCCCGCCCTCGCTTAGATATGCACTCGAGACTCGAGTGGATTTCCCTCCGAATTATCGCCTTTGACAACAAATCCATTTTTCGAGCAGTCCATTAAAAGAATATTTATCGAGCACCCGATGGAGTGTCGTCCACGTAAATCAAGAGCTAATAAACGAGCCCCGCTCATCAAAGGATCTCGAGCGATTCTTCACGCGGCGCGCGCGCTGGCGCGGAATCAAAGAGACATTAAGCGATGAGCGCGCCAGATAATAAGAGAGTCCCAGCATTGTGTCCGTCGCGCGAAGGTCCGAGAGAGCGAGAGAGCATTAGCAACGACTGGCGCAGACGACAGTCAGACGGGACGGCGCGCAGCACGTAACGAAGCGGCCGTCTAAATAAGCCCCCGCCGCTTCTGATTGAATCATTGTCACGCGAATCGCGTTAAATACCCGTGAAATTAACAGGCGGACTTTGGCCCGCACGCGATACTGCCGAGAGAGAGAGAGAGTCGTCGTCCCTCGTGCGCCGCTCCCGAAAATTACGGGATTCCACCTAACAGGACGCAAGCGCCCTGCTTTCCCCGAGTATCGTTATCCAAATCCTGCGGCGGCCCTCCCTCCCGCCGCCGCGGGGACAATAACGAATTATAAGCTCGACGACGGTTCGGCATTAGCGCGTCGTCGCAAGGCCGGATTGAACGAGGCGGGGCGTTATTAAAGAGAGCGGCGACTGTGCGGCCCGAGGGATTAGATTTTTTACAGCTTTATATTCCCCGGACGGACGGGAACGTCGATTTTCCCGCGTGTTAATTGTTCATTGTGGCTCGACCGGCTGGTTTGCTCTGCCTTTTAATGAGATCATCAACCCTCGCGGCGCACCTGATTTAATCAGGAATGCGAGAGCGCCGCTGTTACAGCGTCGTTACGCTAATCATTTACAAATTGTAAACCGCGGTTCCTCGATTGTGGATTTTGACTGTTAGTAAGTTTCAATTAATTTAAATATTACTCTAGCAGCCACACTTTTCAAATAGGTTATATAGTTATCATTTTAAAAACTCCAGCTGGCAAGACCGAATCTCTTCGGCTCCTTTGTCCCGCCGTCGATTAAAAAAAGAAATATATTAATCACATTAGAATGTTATATCTTGCAATTAAAAATGCACATGCGAAAAATCAACAGTGGCAAAGCTAGCCGCGCCAGTCTATTTACGAAGAATTCGGGCTCTCCGTAAAGTCTCCCTAATTGTACCACTCGGTCCTCGGAGCTGCCGAGCACTCAGATCAATCCCTCGGAGCGGGATCTCGGAGTAAACAAGCCGGATGGAATGGTAAGCCGATCGAGGCCTCGGTATACGGGCTCCCGAATTTAATCCATCTTTAGCTCGGACGCGATGAACCATATAACCGCAACGAGGAGCGAGAGCGAGAGAGAGAGAGAGAGAGATTTGTCTACTTTGTGGTGGTTGCCGCGCGGCGGCGGCGGCCACTTGGCGTTTCGGCGCACGGGAGAGGGTGAAGCGTCGCCGGACATATGGGTGGCGACGACATGTGGCCGGCATCGCCCGAGAAGAGCGCGCACGCGCCGCAGACAGCAAGAGAGAGGACCAGATTCACCGAGCGCGACTAAATGCTCGCCGCAATTTGTAGCAATTTGTTAAGTAGCCTAGCCGGAACATTACCTATATTGCCCCGGGGCCGACCCTCCGTCCCCCGCACTTATTCTCCGTCTCTCTTTCGAGTCCGCAGTCCATCCACCCCCGCCGGAGATATACGAGGCCGCTGGCCGGCCGACAGATTTATCGCTCCTCCGGCAGGCTGGACGCTTGATCTTCGCCTTTGCTCAGAGGCGGTGGATGGAAAAACGCTAAAGCCACCTGAGCGCAACGCTGCCTGGACCAATGATGAATCGGACACCCTTCGTCTTCCGCCCGTTTCGTTAGGGGGGGTTGTTCGCTCGCCAACGTACGCCTGAGAATGATTATTCGCCGCTCCGGCAATTATCGCGATTGGATTCTGCGGAAGTGCAGAAATTTTTCGCAAGGTTCGAAAACAGCAGTCGAAGAAATCTCGAGTCTCTAGCAATCCGCAAGAATTTCGGATTGGAGGAGACGGAAAGCCGGAGGAAGGCGAGGTAAAATATTTGTTTGTCCACATCGTGAGCGCGCAAGAATCACGAGCACAATACGCTTAGAAGGCATCGACAGCTATTGCGTTCGGGCGCTATTTCGTATAGACCGCGAAGAGTAAGGAATAAAGCGGAATGACTTCGGTCTTCCGCGAATGCTTTTAGTCGATGAGTTCGGATCCCTATTCCCGTTACGTTTCGTTCCGTTTCGCCTCTCGTGCTGGCTGTAGCCCTGTTCCGCATCTCTCTCTCTCTCTCTCTCTCTTCTCTACTCATCCATATGTAACAGTCGCCTGGTATTAATGACACAGAAGGGGGGAGTACACAGAGTAAGAAGCGCCAGCAGCCAGGGAGTATCCGCGCTTCTTTATCCATCCCCCGCGCGTCCCTCCTTGAGACTCGCCGCCTGGCTTCTCTCTCTCTCTCTCTCTCTCGACCGTTGCGCCCTTTATCGCCGTCTTTTCATTATCTGATAAATATAATGGAATTGTTTATTCGACGTGAGAGCATCCCCGACCGGCTGCTTACGTAACACGCGCCGCGATTTATGTTTGCTTTTTGATAACGAGAGGGAGAAACTTCCGAGCTTCGGGACGAGTAGTTTCTCGGGATTGCGGAGTCGACCTGATGATCTGATTGATTTATTGAACTGCCTTACTGCGGCACTCTAGACTTTCATTAAATATAAAAGCATTAAAAATTTTATATTTCTGCGGAGTCAATTTTGTTAATGACTGAAGGTTTTGGAAAATAATTGGTAGTTTTGCGTGAATTACGCTTTATTCGATATTTTCTTAATTTAAGCAAACATTAGATTGCTTTTCTGAGCAAATTGTATCTAAAGCAATGCGAATCTCTTAAAAATCAAACCTTTTTTATGTAATGTGTTAAAGGGTTAAATGTGCAGTCCCACCTGAAAAAATGTTGTCCAGCTTGAATACATTACAAGTTGTACACAAGGGCTGTATTCAAAACTGATTCTACATAATATTGATATAGCTTACATATAATTAATTTTTCTTGGATTACTGTACAGAATTTATATAGAAATTCATATGAAATTCATATGAATTTATATAATATGCAAATTTACACGAATTTGTATAAAAATTCTGTTCAATAAACCAAGAAAAATGCATTCTATATAATTTGTATCAATATTATGTAATCAGTTTTGAATACAGCCTTTGTACACAACTTGTATTCAAGCTGGACAACATTTTTTCACGTGGGGTATCTTATTTATAAGATTATTTTTAGTTTAGTAATACATTAATATTTCTAATATATTGTGTTAATTAAGTGAAAGCATGCCTGCATAAAATATTAAATGCAGGTGATCGTGAATAAAAATGTCAGTTTTCTCGCTGGGGATTCAATAAAACAAAACTCAGAAATCTTTAACAATTTTACCAGATAAATTACAAGTCTTATTTAAAGTAATTTGCAATAATATTACATCAGTTATAACAAGAATTTTATTTAAAAATATGTAGAATTCAATTGGTCAGTGATTAATCTGCCCTTCTGAATTTTCCCACTAGTTAAAGTCCAAAGAATTTTTTCCCCACGAATAAAAAGTTCATTGACTCGTTAAAATACATCTTGCGCGCGGTTAAATGAAGACATCAAATGCCGGCCGATCAGGATTGATAAATAAGGCAGAAAACCTGATTCCCAGATTCACTCGGGGAGCTCTTGTGTACCAAAAAGAAAGTAAAAAATTGCCCCTCTTTACCAGTAAGTTTAATCCAGAAGCACGTAGACCGATTCGTAAGGTCGAGCGCACCGGAGCGTTTTCGAAAGTATTCCTCTTGAAAAGGAGCCACCTTCTTTTGAAGCGGCGGCGCGCGGAGGACCGAAACTGATCGCGACAAATGGCAGAGGGCATTCATCGGCCGGCAGGTTAGCCGCTATTATGCTCTCCGTGCGTGCCTTTGCGTGCCACCGGCGGCGTCCTCGTCGATGCCCGTTTTCACGCGGCTCTTTATCAGAAGAAGCAGCCCGGCTGACAAAAGCCGCGGGGGGAAAAGGAGGACAGCGACGACATCCTCGCTCCTCGCTAGTCGCTACATCCGCGCTCGGCTTCTTTCTTTTAAGACTTTCTTTCGGGGAATATTAGGCGCACATGCCGACACCTGTCTCTTTCTCCTTCTGCCTCGGTTGACGCTAAGCAGCTAATTTTGACATATGTCGTCGGACTTTTCCAAAAGGATGCCGATCTCATTCAAATAGCCGCTTCTTGCGCGCTTTCCTCTTCGGAGCCCCAGTGGCACTTTGAGAAATTACTTGAATTTGTTATCCTGCTGGATGCTGTCGGATATTTTATATACTTTCTCGCTTAGCGTTTATTTTTCGATTTTTTAAAGGTCGAGTGATCAATTTGATTTTGGAACTATCTTATTGTTGCAATATTACTTACTAAAATCAAGAATTTATTCAAACAATAAAAATCTTACATTTTGGATATCCATACACACTGTAATGAAATTGCGCAATTAAGCTTTAAAAATGATTTGGATCTTTGAAGACTTCCTTGTACGTTTAGAAATAAATGGAAACAATAGTACCATGAGAAAATTGCGGAATGAGCATCTTTGATGACTTTGGAAAACTTCTTGTCGTGATTTCATAGATTTTATGATATGCATAAAAAACGTTATAATTACTACTTTGATTCGAACTAAAAATTTTTACGTAACCGCAATCATTTAGTTGATTATTAGAATCGCTTGAAAATAAATTAAATCATTAATTATTTGCTACTGAAAACCACTTATTACGTGATTTTTGTCTAATTGTACAGTAATTCTAAATCAATCTTATTTTATAACTTCTCGTAACTAAAATTGTAGAAGAATCTACAATTAAATCATATTTTTATAAAATATTTGCCTTTTGAAAATCTATTTGCAACTCAACATACACTTTTATATTAGAATAAAAAATGATTTTTAATACTGCGTTCTTTAATTAAAAAGTTGCACAAAATTTGTTCTTCGCATCTGCAAACGAAACAATCGCAAAATTCACTAACAAAAAAGAACTACTCGCAAACATCGGCCTATCCGTTTGCATTCAACAGATTCCCTTATCTAATAAGTCAAAGCAAACGGCCTCATAACGTAAAGCGACTGTTTTCAGGAATCCCGTAAAAGTCAACAAAAGGAGGACTCAGCGTAAGCAAGAAGCAATTAGGCATCCCGTAAAAGGGGGGCCTAAGAAGCCATTAACCGGCTAAGTGAGCGAGACCACGAGTGTTCTCTTTTAGAGAATGGTCCCCGAGCGGCTGTTAGCCCCGAAAGCGCTCTCTTCCCTCTCTTGCGCCCGTAGGCTCGGCAATCGGACGAGAGAGAGAGAGAGCGCGCAAATGTATTGGCGTCGAAATTACCCTCCCCCCGCGCGCGCGCGCAGCCTCCGCGTCGCGCAGTCAAGATGCGAACATGTGGCGTCATTTGTTACGTCCGCGAGAAAATGGGATGAGTCGACGCGCACCGCTCGAAAGCTTCACCTTCCCCCCCTGCTGTTCGAATATGTCCGCACGTATGCGCTCGAGTGCGCGCGCAAAAAACTTATTAGGACCTTTCAGTGTCGTCAAGTCGTTATTTACGAGCTTGCTGGGATATGCGAGCGTTCTTGATTTTTTTAAGGCTAATTGTCTAACTAGAGCTATCAACGAATTTCTTTCATTTAAATATATGCATGCATTAATAATTAAATCAGTTTTTCTCATACACTAATATAGAATTGTCGTCGTTTGCGCATATTGTTTAGGAGTTTCATTTTTTGTATTTGGATCGCAAAGTTTGTAGATTAATTCATTGTAGATATTTAGAAACAGCATCTTATTATAAAAAAATCTCGGAAGCACTAATATTTATTATTTTTATATGTTAAAATTGAAATTATACAAAAAAATATTAGCAATTTTTTATTCAGTTCCCATATTGTCCAGTATTTATGCACTATCCCACAGTGATACACATACGTTTCAGAAAGACAAACAAAATTGTGTATAAGAACGCCCACGTAATAATGCATTAATTATATAAAAATACTATTATATATGAATACTCTTCAAAATAATTTTGATTCTAAGAGAAAGAATTTATAGCTTTTAAATTTAATTCTTCACGTTATCTTTTTAGAGTCTTAACGTTGAAAACTCTACTAAGCTTCTAATCATGATTCTTTAAATGATATGTCTTTTATCTATAAACGAATAATTTTATACAAAATACTAACTCATTAAAGCTCAAAAAAATAATCAAGTTGATCAGTTTTATTTTAAATAAAACGTCCCAAGAGTGTTTTACGGCGTTCTAAATTAATTTAAAGCGGCGATAAATAAAGTTTTTTATTACACCGAAGGCAGCGGCAAATAAAAGCGCTTTTTATAGACCCGGATTAAAAAAGCATAGAAATAAAGTCGACGACAAGTTCGCCGAGGCAGGAAGGAAGCGCCATTAATTTGCAAGTAGGTCGTTGCAAAGTGTAAAGCGCCCGTACATACACACAAAGCAGCGAAGTTTCGGCTAGTGGACATATGGTCAGCTGGCCTCGGAAGGCAGTAGCAACAACGACGACAGCAATGACAAAAAGAGAGAAAAAAGAGAGAGAGAGCGAGGCGACAGAAGTTGGGAGTGTCGCCGGGTGATATATCAAGGCTTAAACTGTCCCGTCCTACGGACGCATGTTCTATCATGGACGGCCATGGAGCGCGTATGGCGCAGGGGTGGCATTAGTTAATAGCGCCGTCCGCCCTGCGGGGACGTTAATACGCTACACCTACTGGAAATTACGAACGCGCAAACCTACGCACGCGCACTTGAATTATATGCCGAGCAGGAGCGCAGGAACCTCCTAACCGAATGCGGTTTCCAATCTGTTACGTTTTTACACTCTCCGGGCGCGCCGCCGGGAAGATTACGCGCCGAATTTCTTCCCCATTTTCTGGCGCATTTATCGCGCCTTTTTGTCCCGCATCTAACAACGACGAAATCCGATTTTTTTCCTCCTTTCTTTGTCCGAGCTGCGCTCGCTCGCCTCGATTGGGGTGCTGGTCCGAGCAACAGGATTACACGGGCGCTTTTTGCGAGACCTGCCTTTGCTCAAAGCTTCCTTTTATAATCGACCTACGAGCCGCGCGCTGCGAGCCATCAGATTATGCTTAATTGATAAAAAGTATATCGTACTTTTTGTCGGAAAGGAGTAACAGCTGCAAAACGCTCGCTCCAACGACCCATCCAGATTATCGAAAAAGCGAAAAATAGTACTTCTTAGTGTGAAGCAACTTTTAACCATGTTTGACAGTTTTCTTGTAATGATAATGCATAAACATTAGAAAAGTGTTAAAAAATGTTGTTTTTAACAAATTTATGTGTTTATTCATGAATTAAAACACGAAGAAGACAATTATTAGCAAAATTCTTTTGAAAGCTTGAGAAAAACTGAAAAGTATTGTTAAATGTTAATGTAATACGCAAGACTCATAGCTGAAACTATACCGAAGTATATGATAAAAGTGATACATATCGAGAATTTCGTAATTTTTTCAAAAACAATTTCAATATTCTTTTCAATTTCAGTAATTTATTTACTTCGTATAATAAATCAACTAAATTTTTTATTAGCCGGTGCTACGTTACATAAGCAAGATGCTAATTTTATTTGAATACCGTTACTTCTCCGCGATACATTTTTTCGGATAAGCCGGGAAAGTCGCAGACTGCTGATTCGCAAAGCTGCAAAAACTTAGATTTTAATTTAACAGCTGGAGAGTGTTGACTGAAATTCTCGGATTTACAAGTCTTGCGAATACGGTAATAGGCAGCGGGGCTAAGTAAACGCGCCTCATGATTATGCGAAATCGCAAGAGCAGACTAATTACGTACACAGATATCTCGCCAGGTAGCCTCATCACCAAATCCGTGTACACACAAGTGACCCGACTTCCCCGGCTAATATCGAGATATATATATATATATGTATATATATATATATTCACGGACATCATTAATTCCGTTGATTGCAGCGACGTCCTCGAGCAAAAGAAGCTCCTGCAGCATCCGACTCCCTACAAAGAAGTCAGAAAGAGAACTCGCGCGTATACTCGTCGGGGAGAGAGAAAAAAAAGATGGCAGGGCGCAATGTCAAAAAGAGAGAAGAAGGAGGCAAAAGTAATCACAGTCGCGCTACGCTCGTTCGCTCTCTCATTACATATTCAGCGAGTCTCTAGGATTATCATATCCGAAGCCCTTTGACGGAGCTCTCTCTCGCTCTCTCTTTCTCTCTCTCTCTCTCTCTCTCTCTCTCTTGAACTCCGGCGAAAGCTCGCGCGCGAAAGAGAGATATATAAAAGTTGAAAAGTAATCGGCCGCCCGGGCAAGTTTAGCGAGGAGAAACCGTAACTTTTTGCGTCGTCGTTGCGTCATCGCGTCGCGGGGGGAGGAGAGCATACTGGACCGCTGGAAAGGAGCGTCTGGACTTGATGACGAAACGAGGGGGAGAGGACGACGGCTACCGCATTGACGTCTCGCGAGAGGCACTTCGTAAAGCTCTAACCCGCTTCGACGCGCAATGAATAAAAACGTTTGAAGTATCGCTAGGTGCAAATTAACGCATAATTGTCAAACGTAATGACCCCCCCCCCCCTTGCCCCCGCGGGCATATCGGACCCAGTGCCAATCCTTGGGACTCGCTTTCATTTAGTCTGCTTTTGCGTCTCGACTTTACCGGCGTTACTCTCTCCCGCCGCCTCCCTTGGCTTCGCTTTTTACTCTCCGTCTCATCCCTCGCGGCCTCGCCCGCTCATTTCTCACCCCCGCGCGAAACTTTGATTATTTTTCTAACAACTTTGATACAACTTGAATATGTCTTCTATCGCGCGCTGGCTACGCTTTGCATGAAAGCTGAAAGGTCTCGATCGCGTAAATGAGTTTCGGCTTGATTTCTATATCGAGGCGATAAGTTCTGCCAGACGAGGGCTGAAAGGAGTTCGTCGTCTGAAATTTTTATCAAGCTTACAAAGTGGATATTTTTAAATATACAATTTGTAAGAGGAGCTTTTCGCGTTCAGTTGAAATGAGATAATATTCCTTCTATTCGTGCAGTGACCATTATACGCTATTTGGTATAATAGTCCCTGCTCAGAATTTTAAGCTATCAATGGATAAATAGTACTCGAAAGCTGACTAGTAATACAACTAAAGTATTTATGGATAATTGCTTCATTTGTAATACTGAAAGTTGATTGCTTTCAAGAAAAAGTTTGCCATGAATTGCTAATGAATGTATAAAATAATGTTTTGTTTAATTTTACCTTCAGTATAAAAAAATAATTTAACTTATTTTTATAAAACTAGTTACTTTTAGATTTATTAGTGTTATATTATGACTAATTTTGCTATATGAACAGTATTTTAATTAAAATTAAAATGTTGAAAATAATGGAATATAACTATTTAATAGAACATTGTTTTTAGAAAATCATGATATTTATGTCGAGGGCTTTAAATGAACTCGCAAAGAAAAATCCAAATGTAGAAAGTAATGATATTTATATCGATGGTGTCGAGTCATATGCTGGAAAGTACAGTAGAAAAGAAATTGAATCAAAAAACGAGAGGTAGACCGAAAGGAACTGCGAAAACCGATTGGTTTACCATCTGAAAAAGAGATTATTCCTTACGCAGAGCTAACAGACAAGGCAAAATTAAACAGAATATCGACAGTTCAGTGTAACAAAGTGTCAATTCAGATTTTGTTCGAAGGTGTCGATTGAAATTTCGCTTGGAAAAGGTGTCGATTCAGATTTTGGTTGGAAAAGGTGTCAGTTCAAAAGCATTATTATTTTCTCTAGATTTTGTATTGTTAACCCTCTAATGAGCTATTAACTATCGTTAATTGGCATGATACGCATGCCTGCATCCGCTTTTTTATATTTTTAGCTATTTTTTTACTCAAGACAATAAGCTTGAGAATTCTTATTCTAAATATTTAAAATATTTGAACAACTATATAATAAAGGGAGATAACATATAAAAATATATTATATATTAATATATTATTATGATATATTAATATGTTAAAATTAAATGTTAAAATTTTTTGTTATGTCTGGTTATCACTTCCAAATAATATAATTGAAATGATGGTAATGAGTGGTGAATATCTAGTGAAATACAGTATATTAACAGAGAAGTTAAAAAATCTCAGCGACTTATTATTACTAGAAGACGTAGACATCACTCCATTTACTAAATATTTCGAACCAAAGGCATACAGACTTTTTAAAATAGCAATTACAAAATTAAGGAAAGAAGAAAAATATACCTGTAAAATATGCAACATGTCAATTACAAAAGATCAAGAAAGTATTGCGCGTGTGACAGTTGTCTCACTTCGTTCTACCCTAAATGTGTTAAAAAAAAATGTTAACTGCAAAATGATTTTGTAATTTTTGTAAAGATTAATTACAATGGAAATAGATTGTATAAGCAATTGTCAAATAATTGGTAGCTAGTACTAGTAGGTTAAAATCAGTTGAGCTTTTTAATGTAGTGGTTAAAAAAAGTTTCATTTTTCATTTTGTACGTACCGAAAATAACGTTGCGTATTAAATACATTATTTTCGAGATACCCCGAGTCTATTTTATTGAAATTTCTAATAAAATTATCTTAATTACCTCTTTAACAAAAAAGCATTACTGTCAATTTTACCATAATTTCGGAACGAAACGCGCGAAAAATTATCCGCAACTCAGATATTTACATACCTTTTTAAATTCAATTTCAACTTGAAGAGTTTAATTTAAGAGGATTCGATTACCTTCGCAATTTATAAAATGACTATGCGCACGAGCGACGATACCTGGGATTCAGTAAACTTAACGTATCGAAATATGTAGACTTAACGCGTAAAAAAGATAAATAACGCTAAGTTTTAACGCTTTGAACTAGCTTTACTTTATGTAACCGCGAATGACTCACATTTATATATCGCAAAATTAATGTAACGCAAGCGTTAAATGACATTGTTTGCCACATTATAAAGACGATTACAAAGCCGTCTTTAAAGATTAACGAATATTGTAGAAAAATTTCTGTAGTAAAATAATATCTATAAAATAATACTAATTAGCTTTTTCTCTTATTATAAATTAATATAAATTAATAAAGAACTATTATGTCTGCAATTCAATAAATAACTTCAAATTTTATTAACTAAAAATAGTTACAATTATGATAAATGTACCTTCAATCTATAATATTGAAAGAATGGAAGAGGCAATGAATAAAAATTCAAATAAAATAGTAGCGGCAATGAATCGCCTTACAAATACAATTTTCAATGGTTACATGCTACTGGATAAAACGTATAACATCAGAGTCCAGAATTTATTAAAAAAGAAGATATTGTCAAAAAAGAAAAGAACATAATAAATTGTCGAAAATGAAAATAAAGATGAGGAAACTGAAAGTGATATAGAAATTAATTTTGAAGACCTTGAAAGTCAAAATTAGTTAATTAATTGCTTATATATTATTTGTTAATTACATACACTATAATGTATTTGAAGCCCATTAAGCTACGTGTGCGGAAAGTAGGCGATTACCGCAAGTACTA